>PVKS010034413.1:0-20923 GCA_004027875.1 Aplodontia rufa | reverse complement strand
TCTCCTCCCCTCCCCTCCTCTTCCCTTCCCAGTCCTGAGCTGTACTGTGCTGGTGATTCCTCTCTAGTGCTGATGGAAGGCACATCACATAGGCATGTGATTGGCCACCAGCTATCAATTTAGCACAGTCCCTCTCCCCTTCTCAGAGGTGGAGTGGGCATGGGGCTGAAAGTTCCCACCCTCCATCACAGGGTTGGTTCCCCTGAAACCAGTTCCCTTCTTGAGGGGCTCCAGGACCCATCTCCTTAGCACACAGGAAGACACTTGCCATTTCAGAGGTTTAAGGAGCTGAGTGTCAGGAAATGTGACAACGACCCAAATGCCTATTTTTCATTCACCACAGAAGCGGCTGAAGGAGGTGCAAGGAGAAGCAGCTGCTTGCCCATCCTGACCTTCCCACCTCTGGGTCTTAACTCCTTCAGGGGTGCCTGCTGTCTGCCTGCCCCTCCCCACAGGGCTGTGGCAGGCGCCTTCAGACTTTTACTTTTGACAGGCACTGCCAGCAGGTGAAGGGCTGACAAACTCAGGTCAGGTTATTCGTGGCACTGATCTGTCTAGGTCAGTTTGACCATGATTTTTTTTTGGCTCGCTTTTCACACCACTGTTAAAAACCTGGAACATTATATTACTGTCTCAGGTTTTCTTAGCCTAGATTCAATTTGCTAAAAAAAAAAAGAAAAAAAAAGGGACAGGAGCAGAGACGCATGTTGCTATTTGTGAACCTGCTGTCTGCATTCTGTGTTGTGGTGGAGGGACTGCCAACCCGGCCTGTTACAGCGACTACCTCCCAACATGCATGTTAGAAATACCCAGGTGCCACAAGAAGTCGAAAACACCTGGGAAGTGCGGTGGCATAGCATAAACCCTACATCTACAGAAGGGTGCACCCCTAGCAGGAATCTGATGAGCGAGCACACCTGGCCAGGCAGTCCGCCTGCTTCTATCCCTGACAAAGCATTGCCCCTTGCTCTGATAGGTGGAGCTTGAGGTTACAGTCTACGCAAATGGGACCGGCAAAGGACGCGGCTATAGTTAAAAATGGCTACAATTGGGGGCTGGAGCGGTGGCTCAGTGGTTATGGCGCTTGCCCAGCATACGCGAGTTCAAACCCCAGCACCACATACACAACGAGGCCTCATAGCAACGAAAGCCACCTGAAAAGCTAAATAAAATTCTTTCTCTCTCTCTCACTGTACCTCTCTCTTAAAAAAAAAGACTACAATTGGATATTCACATCCCAATTAAGTTTAAATACCATATTTTGAAAATGGACTCCAGAATTTTCCATTTCTCATAATACAACACACATATGTCAAACAAGAACTCTTGAGATCAGGTATCTCTGAATAATAAAGCTCACTGAGGCATTAGAGATGCTAGCCAGAGAGCAGTCAGGTCCTGTGAGATGGGACCAGACAGGGGACCAAATGGAGGATAAACCCTGGGCCTTGACACAAATCTGTTGCTAAAAGCGATTTCCTACTCCCCCGCTCCTTTTAGTTTTTCTTAAGGAAAGAAGGACAGTAAGAGAGAGAGAGAGAGAGAGACAGAATCAATTTTTATTGAGTTTTTCATGTGGCTTTTGTTGCTCTGACACTTAGTTGTGTACATGGGTGCTGGGGTTTGAACCCGTGTACTTGTGCATGCCGGGCAAGCACCGTAACCACCGAGCCACCGCTCCAGCCCCTACTCCCCCGCTCTTACACCTTATGAAATGTGCTTTGTCTTAATGGACCCTCATTCTGAATTAAATCAAGCACAAATACCAGGTGTAAGACCACCACACCAAGAGACACAAGCTTTTCCACTAGAAACTCCCCCTAAGAGCCTCCTGCCCCCAGCCACTCTTCTGTTGGTGGGCCGTTTAGGTCACTTGCTCAGGGCTGTCCCCTTCACCCACTTTTCTTTCCTCTGAGTGGCGCTTTGCCACCTGTGTATTCAAGCTCACGGGATTTGGAGTTGGTTTTTGTTGGACGCCCTCCCCGCTCCCCGCATATCTATGGTTGCCCTGGGGCTAATACAAGCGTTTGACCACCTTTCACCCAAGCCTTCACAAATGAGGGAAAACATTGGACCCTTGACTCGCTGGGTTTGACTAACTTCGCTCAGCATGATTTCTTCCAAGGCCATCCATTTTCCTTCAAAGGCTGCAATCTTTTAGCCACGGTGTCAGACTGACTGAAGCAGTCACTCATTCCTTCAATGTCTCCATGCGTGGGGCTGTCCTCCACGAGTGAAATTCATAGGTGCACATTTCCTGACCCTTACAGATCATCACAAAAACCTGTGCTCACTGCAGAACTCTGCTGAGGGGTCTGGGGTGGGATTTGATTCATAGTCTTACCAAGCTCTGCAGGTGATTCTGACATATAGCTGGGACTGAGAGTCTCTGATGTAGGGACTCCCTCCCTCCTGGGTCACACAGCCGGATAGAGGGTGAAATGTGTGGGTACCAGGCAGTAAGAGCTGCTGAGAAGCCCTGGGCAGGTAGCAGGGAGGACACCAGCTGGCCTGTGGGACTCCTCCAGGTTGTCTCTCTGGAGGAGGTGGTGCTGAACTAACTGAAGGATGACAATAGTCTTGCAGGCTTTCTATGCAGAGGCAGGGGACAGGAGGGAAGGAAAAGGTAGGTGGAGTCAGAGATCAGGCAAGGAGTTGTAAGGTCTTGTGAAACTGGATTTAGGGTTGAAACCAGATTATTTTTGCCTCTGCAACATAATTGCTGGGTTTTGAGAACTTGAAGAATAAAATCTGCAGATAATACAGAGTGAATGTGAAAGAGTATGATTTATTCAGGCAAGAAGAAAAGAAACCGAGCTCTCGCTGAGTGAGAAGTGTTCCAAAACCAAGTGGAAACATCAAATTTTACAGAGTGGGGTCCTTCCGGGAAACTGATGCAGCATGAAGGTCCCCTTCACACCCCAACTCTTAAAGCAAGTCAGAAAGACTTCAGACTTGTTGCTCAGAATAACATGATGAGTTCATTAGAAGGATGGGAAAGGGAGGCCCTCTCAAAAGAGTAGGTTCTCTCAGAGGGGCAGGAAGATGCATCCCTCCTGCCATCCAATTTTATTGGGGATTCCAGGGAAGTTTCCAGAGTCCTACCCAAGTCCACCTTCTGCCTTTTGATGGACAGCCTAGGAGCTGCAAGGACCCCCCAGCAAAAGAGGAGAGTGTGGTGCTCATAGAGTAGGAGGTTTTAAGGGAATTGAGTTACCCTGATTTTCCTTAATTTCCTGCTCCCTTAATTGGTTCATTAGCCTTCGAATTAGCACTCACTGAATTTTGTGAAGGTCTTGACTTTGGGGCTGTCAATGTGATTAAGGGTTTCCGGTGATAACAGGAGGCTCCTGGAGACTTGGTTTCAAGAGAAAATGACAACATGGTCAGAAAAAGGTAGTTTTTCTTAATTAAGACTGAAGGAGGTTCTATCATTCCAAGCCTCCATCTTCCAGGTGGAGTCTGACCCATAAGGCTCCCTGTGCTTTTCAGTGGCCCTTCATTGTCCTTTGCCTGCTCGCCATTCATGGTCGGGTAGCTACCTAACAGCGGGAGCAAAGAGAGGGAAAGATAGTCTGAAAGAGATGAGCAGAGCTGGTGATAAAGACCTTGTGTGCTATGGGAAGGGCTTCAGATTCTCTCCAGCAGGCTGCAAAACGCTCGGAATATTTTAAGCAGGGTAGTAACGTAATCACTTTGCATCCTCGATGTTTCAACATGGCAAGAGGGTGCAGGAAGACCAGGGGATGCTGCTGAGGTCACCAGCAGGGGATCCTGAGGACAGGGGTTGAGCAGGAGTGAGGGTGGGGAGAGCCAGGCGAGGCTGATGGACAGAGTTGCAGTAGAGTAGTGAAGGAACCGTGTGGTTAATTGGGAAAGTGAGGTGAGGAAGAAGGGGAGACCTGAACTCACTCCAATGCTGAAGGACAGCAGCTCAACCTGAAGACTAAGTGCCTGTCATGTGCTAATCCTCAGGTGCAAAGGCTTTTATATTAATATTTATCATGACTTAGGCTTATGTGCTCGCTTGCCTGGCTCCCTGCCTTTAGTTTTGAAATACCAGCTCCTCTTCCATCTCCTCTTCTTCTCCTCCCCCTCCTCCTCCTTTCTCCTCCTCCTTTTTCTTCTTCTTCTTTTTTTATCATGCTAAGACCATGACCATAGAGAATAGAGAAGACTTTGTCTTCACTACATAAGTCCATTGGTGTTTGAGTGTGATGATGGTAATACTTAACAGGTATTTGTATGGAATTGTAGATTCCGTAGTGACCAAAATCTAGTTGGCATGGGCCAGTCCCATATAGTTTGTCCCAGTGCAAATATTAATAGCTGCCCCCTTCTCTCTCAAAAAAGTCCCACTTTGATGATGAGGTACATGGTTAGCCCAAGTGTATCATTTGTCAGCACATAAGTGAAATGATTAAAT
The DNA here is from genome assembly GCA_004027875.1 of Aplodontia rufa. Taxonomy (NCBI): domain Eukaryota; kingdom Metazoa; phylum Chordata; class Mammalia; order Rodentia; family Aplodontiidae; genus Aplodontia; species Aplodontia rufa. Next base: position 16,497 of record PVKS010034413.1, on the reverse strand, counting down.
TGATATTTGTTTCTTTGGTTCTCTCTCTCTCTCCCTCTCCCCTCTCTTTCTCTACTGGAGTGTGATGGTTTAGATATGAGGTATCCCCCAAGAGCTCATGTGTGAGACAATACAGGACATTTCACAGTTGAACTGATCGGGTTACGAGAGCCTCAACCTAATCAGTGCATCCATCCATTGCCCGGATTAACCAGGTGATAATGGTAGGCAGGTAGGGTGTATCTGGAGGAAGTGAGTCTCTGGGGATGTGCTCTTGCCCACGGTGAGCAGAATCCACTGTCTCTCTGCTTGCTGGTGGCCACATCCTGGGTCACTTTCCTCTGCTACACCTTTCCACCGTGACATTCTGCCTCATCTCCAGCACAAGCTATGGAGTTTGCCATGGGGTGAGTTCGCCATGGGGTGAGTTCGCCATGGGGTGACCTCTCGTCCATCCATGAAGTAGACCATGCCAGCCATCACCACTGTTTATTCTCCTTTTTTCAAAGAATGCTTTTTTTCTTTTTGTAGAGAAAGACAGTGGGGGACGGGGAGAAAGAATCAATTTTATTTCATTTTTCATGTGACTTTCGTTGCTCAGACACTTCTCTATATATGTGGTGCTGGGGTTTGAACCCACGTACCTGCGTATGGGAGGCAAGCACTGAAACCACTGAGTCATAGCTCCAGCCCAGAAACTTTTAGATAGGAAGATACTTTCTCTTTCCTTTAGTCTCAAGTGAGTTTGAGAATGAGCCTTTTAATAGTTGCTTTATGTACTCTTTAAGTCCCCAACCAGGATCAGAGCTTTGTCTATCCCAAATTTTTACTGCATGTCCATAAAGCTAATTTGTGGTGGAATTAGGACAGCAGATAGATATCTGGTTTCTATTCCAATAGGCTTTTCTTCTTGTTCAAAAGTGCAGCAAAAGAGGTTTTAAGAAGTCCTGATTCGAAAGCTCACAGTAGCCACTAAGAACTAACATGCTTTTTCTAGAAAAAACCTGGCACTAATTTTGAAAGGAACATATATAATTAATAACATAGTACTTTTCTTATTTTGAAGCTATTTTTAAGGCTTAATTTTTATAATGTTTATCAAAACCATATTTACTAATAGGATGCCATTAAAATATGTATGTATAGAGAAAAAGACTGACACTATATATTATATAATAGCAATGCTTTTTTATGTAATAGGATTGGGGAAGATTTTTATCTTCTTTCTTGTGCATTTACATTTCCTAATTTGTCTTCCATGAGCATTGTGTGGGAAATTAAAAGTAAGGGGGAAGCCAGGTACTCTGGTGTGCACCTGTAGTCCCAGCTACTCTGGAGGCTGAGACAGGAGAATCATTTGGTGCCAGGAGTTCAAGGCCAATCTGTGCACATAGCAAGACCCTGTCTCAAAATAAATAATAAATAGTTGGGAGGCTGAGGCAGAGGGGTTTCAAGTTTGATGTCAACCTGGGAAACTTAGTAAGACTCTGTCTTAAAATTAAAAAAAAAGAAACAAAAAGGTCTGGGGATGTAGCTCAGCAGTATGATGCTCTGGGTCCAACCCTCAGTACTATAAAAATAAATGAATAAAATCGATACAGAATTTAGCATAGCTTGTCTTCCATGCTTACACAGTAAATTTTTCCTCCCTATTTCAACGTGCCTGTGTATTTGTGTCCCATTGTTATGGATATACACATTTATGCCAGCACAGTGCCTGGCATAATGTGAAAAACATTCTAACCACAAATTATTAAATGATTAAAGGATGGATATATGAATGAATGAATGGTTATATAGTAAATGGATGAATGAAATAGTACCTAAGCAAACAATATTTGTTGCTTATTTTATTTAAAAATTATTATGCATTTGAACACTCACTAAACTTTATATATGTATTTGTAAAACTAAAAACACTATGATTTTTTAATTTGGTTTTTCTTTCCATTTAGCACCTGACCCAAGAGACATAAATCCAGGCAATAATTTTCTTAATGATATTCATGAAAAATAACATCAAAATACATTTATTTTCTTTATAATAAGTTACTTTCAAAACCAGGAAATGAAATGTTCCTGATATGAATAATTCTAATGTAAGCATCCGAAACGTGGTCTCATTTTCTTTTACACTATCATCAAACCTGCATGAAATCTGCCGTTTTAACCCTTTTAAAATACAGTTGAGTTGTGTTAAATAGATTGATAATGTTATAAATCATAACCACCTTCCATCTCTAGAACTGTTTCATCTTGTAAAGCTGAAACTCTGTGCACTTTAAGCAATCACATCCACTCTCTCATGCCTAGCCCACGGCAACCTTCATTCTCCTTCGTCTCCGATGAATTTGTTTACTCTAAGTACACCATGTAACTGGAATCACACTGTCTTTGGTCACTGGTTTATTTCACTGAGCTTTATGTCCTTAAGGTTCATTTGTGTGGAAGTTCATTAGAACGCCCCACCCTCTTTTTTTTTTTAAGAGAGAGGAACAGTGAGAGAGAGAGAGAGAGAGAATCAATGTTTATTGAGTTTTTCACATGGCTTTCGTTGCTCTGACACTTAGTTGTGTCCGTGGGTGCTGGGGTTTGAACCCGTGTACTTGCTCATGCCAGGCAAGCGCCTTAACCACAGAGCCACCGCTCCAGCCCAGAACTCCCCTCCTCCTTAAGGTTGAATAACATTCCATTGGGTATATGCGTATCCATTCTTCCATTGGTGACATTGCGGTCACCTCCACATTTTAGCTATTGTGACTAACTCTGCTAGAAACATGGGTATGAAAATATCTCTTCAAGACCCTGCTTTCATTTTTTAAAAAAATAGACCAGAAAAGGAATTGCTAGATCAAATGGTAATTCTGTTTTTAATGTTCGAGGAAACTCCATGCCATCTTCCCGTATGGCTGTACCATTTTACATTCTCATCAACAGTGCTCAAGGGGTCACATTTCACCATGTCCTTGCTGACACTTGTCATTTTCTGGTTCATTTTAGCCATCCTAAAGGGTGCAAGTTGGTATCATGCTAAAGTTTCAATTTGTAATCTCCTAATGATTGGGGATATCGAGTATATTTTATGGATTTATTACAACCCCATCCTGTGCCTTCAATCTGTGGGCTGCCTTTTTATTCCAATTTTACTTTGATATTATCTTTTCATGACCACTTTTTTTCTGTGTTCATGAAGTCCAGTTTACATACTTGACTTCCATTGGCTGTGCCTTTGATGTCACATGAAGTCATTGCCAATGTGATGTTCTAAAGCTTTTGCTCTCTTATTTTTTTTCTAAGAACTGTAAAATTTCAGGTTTTACACTGAGGTTCTTGATTCATTGGAGTTTATTTTTGCATGGTGTTAGATAAGGGTCCAACTTCCCTTCCTATGTGTGGAAATGTCATTTTCCTGTTACTGTTTGTTGAAAACACTATTCTTTCTCCCACTGAACAATCTTGGAACCCTTGTCAAAAATCATTTGATTATAAATGCGGGGGTCTATTTCCAGAATTTCTGTTCTGTTCATCTGTCTACACACTAGTCTTTATGTGGGCAACACACTTGATTACTGTAGGTTTGTAACACTTTTTAAAAGTCTTCCAGACTTGATCTTTTTTTTTCAAGATTGCTTTAGCTATTCAGAGTCTCCTGATAATTCCACAGGAATTTTAGGATGGGTTTTTATCTTTCTGCAAAAAAGTAATTGGGATTTTTATAAGGGTGGCATTATGCATGTAGATCATTTCCAATAGTATTGACATTTTAATTTTAGCCTTCCAATACACAGCCCAGGGGTGTGTTTACACTTATTTATATCTTCTTTAATTTCTTTCAGCAATGTTTTGTAGTTTTCATTGTACAAGTCTTTTCACTTCCTTAAGTTAATTCCTAAATATTTTATTCTTTCTGATGCTGCAGCAAATGGAATTATTTTCAGAATTTCTTTTTTGGATTATTTTTGCTAGTGTTGGGAAAGGCAACTGACTTTGTGCCTTAAATTTATAACCTGTTGCTTTGAGAATTCACTTATTAGTTGTAAAGGTTTTTGGTGGAATCTTTAGAGTTTTCTATGTATAGTATTTTATCTATAATAAAGATCAGTTTTTTCTTCCTTTCCAATTTGGATACCTTTTTCTTGCCTGATTTCTCTGGCCAGATCTTCCAGAACTTTGGTGGAAAGTGGACGACCTGGTCTTATTCCAACCCTTAGAGGAAAATCTTCAAGTCTCTACCACTGAGTGGTATGTTCACTGTGTGTGTTTCATTTATGGCTCTCATTATGTTGAAGTTCTTTCCTTCTGTTTCTAGTTTTTTTAGTGCTTTGATCATGAAAGGGTGTTTAATTGTATCAAATATCTTTTCTGCATCCATCAAGATGATCATTTTCCCCTTATTCTGTTAATGTAGTATATGGCATTGATTAACTTTTATATGTAAAACCATCCTTGCCTCCCAAAAAAGGTCACAGTGGTTAATTTTTAAATATTGTTCTGAATTCATTTGGCTAGAATTTTGTTGTGTTTTCTTCAGTGTTCATAAAGGACATGTGTCTATAGTTTCCTTTGCTCACAGTGTCTTTATCTGGCTTTGATGGCAGAGTAACACTGGCCTCATAAAGTGAGTTAAGGAGTGTTCTCTCCTCTTCAAGATTTTTGGGGAAAATTGAGAAGAATTAATATCATTTCTTTAAATGGTGAGTTCGCTCATGAAGCCTTCAGGTTCCAGGCCTGCCTATGTGAGTAGAGTTTTGATTACTAATTACTCTTTGGTTGAGTTTCTTCTTCTTTGTGTGGCTGCTTAATTTATAAAGTTATTGATTTGAGATTTTTCCAGTCTATCAATCTTTGCTTCATAGATTTTGGAAGTCTGTTCTTAGCTACTCAATTTTACAATTATTTTATCTTCTTGCTGTGTGGAGTCTTTTATTAATATAGAATGTCCTTTGTCTCTTGCAAACTTGCAATTTGTTGTCTGACATTAAGATAGCCACCTCTGCTCTCTTTTGCTTTCCATTTGTGTGTGAGAGATTTACATTCTTCTTTTCTGGCAAAGTTGGAATTTGGGAACTAACAGCCTAGCCCCTGTGGCCTTCCAGTATCCTGCCTACCTTCTTCCACTTTCCATACCCCACTTACCTACTTCCTGTCACCTTACTTCCTGTACCCGCTCCTATCTAATATTAGCCAATCATGTAGATTGTACCCCTGAGCTTCTCCAATAAGGATGAAGGCAGCAATTATATCAGGCTGATGAATTCTCCTGATTTCTTGTGGCTTCGCATATTTTCTTTTGCCTTTCAGTACTGAAGTGAACGTTGGCCTTGTTCACCCACCTCCGACAATGTCTTTGTTTTACCACATGCTGGGGATTTCTAACAATTTGGTGCTTGGCATGGGGCACGTTAAGTCACCTGAGGGGGGGGGTTCTCAAAGCTCCCTTTCCCAAGGGGGTACATGTCCCACAGTCTCCTTACAGGGTGAGGAGCAGCGATTCCTAAGGTCAACAGGACCCGAGGCTGAAGATGGATTAGTGACACAGGGGAAAGGGAACAAGCCAGAACTGCAGAGACCAGGTAAATTCTGGCAGGAACTAACAGTAAGAAAATCTTCTTAAACTTGAAGGAGGATAAAATTACTGCCTTGGTGGTCTGGAGGGCATCTTCTCGGGCTTAATTTGAATGGGTCTGAGATGTGTCAGGGACATGAGTTGAGCACATGAACTCCTAATTCACAGTGCCAGATACTGGGCAAAAATGGGAGTAACAGCTCTGGGAATGAGGAGATTGTAAAAGATCTCCAGTAAAGAAAAATATTTTTCTTAGACTCAGAAATCCAGAATCATACCTGGGAGAAAATGGGACAGGAAACAAAAAATGCTCTAGAGAAACAGGATACTGCAGGGGAAAAGACACAAATTCCTCTAAACAGCCCTTTGGTTTATTTGTTAAAATATTGGGAAGTTAATCCTAAATCAGAGAGTAAGGAAAACAAAGATACTGTTGCTTTGCTTGGACTCAGGAGCCTATCCTAAAACCTGAAATATTCTGGCCAAAGTTTGGGGCAAATGAAGATTGGAAATGTCAATTAGTGATAGACTATGTAAGTGATAAAGACCCTAGCAATTTTGAAGAAATAAAATATGCCTACTGTTGGAGAAAGGCACCTAAAGTTCTCTTTCCTCTTAATATTATTAAAAACCATGCAATTTAAAAGGAAAAATTAAATGAATGGGAGCTCTTAACTCCTCTTCCCCCACCATCCATTCCTCAAATTCTAATCCAACTGAGGAACAAAATTCAGCTCCCCTCCCCAGGAATGTTCCAAAAGAGGATAAAAGGGAACCAAAGCCAACTGCTGTGGCTTCTGTCCCTTCTCCAACTTTATACCTTCCCCTATCTACATTAAAAATGGAATTAGAACAGTGAGAACAGGACATTAAAAACTTCCGCTTCCCACAGTAAGGGAAAAAAAATCTTATTCTTTATTCTCCCCCGTCAGCCTTTATCCTATACATGAAGTTCCTCTGAGGGGGTGAAATTGGATTTGTGAATGCCCCTCTCACTGGCTCGGAGGTGTGAAACTTAAAGTGGGAATTAAAACATTCATTAGAGGACCCGTATGGAGTAGCTGACCAATTAGACCAATTTCTTAGCCCTCACCTCTATATGTGGTCTGAACTTACGTCTATTTTAAGTATTTTATTCTCTGGAGAGGGACAATGATCAGGAGAGCAGCAGTGCTGACATGGGATTGTGGACATCTGGCTGGACCTTAAGTTCCACCAGCTGATGTAAAATATCCAAATCAAGAAGCTTGTTAGAAGAGTAACAATGAGATACACAGGGACACATGAGAGACCTCAGAGACTTGATCATAAAAGAGATAACAGGTAGTCCTGGGCCCCAAATTTAGCCAAGGCTTTCAATACACAAGAAGAGAGAGATGAAAGGTGAACAGAATTTCTAAGTAGATTAAAGGAATAAATGAGGAAGTATTCCAGGTTAGATGTTGATGACCCCATAGGGCAAGGAATGCTCAAAATACATTTTGTAACTAATAGCTTGCCTGACATTGCTAGAAGATTACAAAAATTAGAGGATTGGAAGGATAGAAATCTGGAGGAATTATTGAGAGAGGGAAGAACAGAAAGAAAAGCAAAAAGCCAAATTTCTGCTTTCCACTATGGAACAAATAACTCAGCAAAACACTGATCCTAGAAACACTGAACAAAAAGTGATTCAATCAAGATACCCTAATAGGCAACAGGCTGAGGAATCACAGAGGGGATGAAAAAGGAATAGATGTTATAAATGTGGAAAGGAAAGGCATTTCAAGAGAGAACACCCTGAATGGGTAAGGAAAGAGGGTAACATACCTCATGTCCTTTGATGAGGATTAGGGAGGTCAGGGAGTCTTTTACATAAAGAGGTCCTACCAAAAACCCTTGATAAATTTTGAGGTAGGACCCAAAATGGAAGAAAGAATATTTTTAATTGACTCTGGAGAAGCTCACTCCTCTTTAACATATCAATCCAGGCAAATGAAATTATCTGATGAACAGCTGCTAGTATTGGGGTAAAAGGGGAAATTTTTGAAATTCCTGGTTCTTAAAAAATTCAAGTGAGATACAAGGACAGGCATACCCAAGTAGAATTCCTCTTTGTACCTGCAGCAGGGACCAATCTTTTAGGTTGAGACTTAATGTGTGAACTTGGGGTAAGATTAAAAATCAATGATAGGGGGCTGGAGCAGTGGCTTGGCGGTTTCAGCACTTGCCTTGCATATGCAAGTACACAAGTTCAAACCCCAGCATCACATACACACCAAGTGTCAGAGGAATGAAAGTCACAAGAAAAACTAAATAAAAATTGCTTCTCTCTCTCTCAAAAAAAAATCAATGATAGGGAAATTCAAATGTCCCTTAATCTTCTAACTGCTAAGGAAGAAAGAAGATCCATCCAGAGGTTTGGAGGGAAATCAAAGGAAATTAAAGGTGACCCCAATACATGTTGAGCTAAGAAACAAAGGAGAAATAATCAGGAGGAAATAGTACCCAATCCCTCTTGAAGAGAGGCTAGGACTGCAGCTTATAATAGAGAAATTACTTAAAGATGGCCTCCTTGAACCCTGAATGGCCCCATAATACCCCAATCTTACCTATAAGAAAGCCAGATGGATCTTATAGACTTGTGCAATATCTAAGGGCCATAAATCAGATTATTCAGGATAAGACCCTGTATTCCCCAATCTCTACACTTTCCTTAGCAAAGTACCTCATAATCACCGGTGGTTTAGTGGTATAAATCTAAAGGATGCTTTCTGGGGATGTCCCCTAGCTAAGGATAGTAGAGATTTGTTTGTCTTCAAATGGGAAGATTCTCAGACTTGAAGGAAACAACATTAATGGACTGTCCTTCCCCAGGGGTTTATAGAGTACCCCCAACCTATTTGGATAAATTCTGAAGAAGTGCTAGAAGGATTTAGGAACCCACCACAAACTACACTTCTCCAATATGTAGATGAGTTTTCCTCCTCCTCCTCCTCCTCCTCCTCCTCATCCTCTTCTTCTTCTTCTCCTTCTTTGAGAGAGAAAGAGAGAGGGAGGGAGGGACAGTGAAAGAGAGAAAGAAAGAATCAATTTTATTTAGTTTGCCATGTGGCTTTTGTTGTTCCAAAACTCTGTTGTGTACATGGTGCTGGGGTTCAAATTCGTGTCCTTGCACATGCCAGGCAAATGCTGTGACTGCTGAGCCACCCCTGCAGCCCCTGATTTCTTAAAATATGGAGACGAGAAGGAAAATGGAAAATGTAACCGAGGCAACTATTGCCCTTCTTAACTTTTGGGGACAAGAGGGATTATGAGTTTCAAAAACGAACTTGCAATTTGTGGAATAAGAGATCACATATCTGGGATATTTAATCAGTGAGGGAATGTGAAGATTAGACCCAGAACAAATCAGGAATAACTGATACGCTAGTCCCTCATACTAAGAGGAAACTTCGAAGACTCTTAGGACGGATGGGATACTGTAGATTATGGACACACTCTTATGCCGTTAAGATTAAAAGAGTATATCTTCAACTTTTAGATGGAGAGCCTGACCCACTCCTTTGGGAGCCTGAGGAAATTTAATCACTAGACATTCTTAAGCAGGCCCTTATTACTGCTCCTGTGTTAGCTTTACCTTCACTAGAGAAACCATTCTATTTGTTAATGTAGGTATGGGGACAGCTCTAGGGGTTTTGACCAAGGGCCATGGTGGGCAAAAACAACCAATAGCTTATTTACTTATTAGACCCGGTTTCCAGGGGATAGCTTGAATGTATCCCATCAGTGGCTTCTACCATCCTTTTGGTAGAGGAAAGTCAAAGTTAACCTTTCAGGGAGGGGGACTTAATAGTAGGCACACCCCATCAGGTTAGAACTATTCTCCACCAAAAGGTGGGAAATGGTTAACAGATTCCAGAATTCTAATGTATGAGGCCATTCTCCTGGAAAGGGATGAATTGAAACTCACTACTGAAAGCTGTTTAAATCCAGCTGAATTCTTAATTGGAGGGGACCCCAATTCCACTGAATACTACTGCATGGCTCTAATAGAATACCAAGCCAAGGTCAGGCCAGACCTTGGAGAAAACTCTTCCAAACAAGCCTCAAAATCTTTACGGATAGATCTTCCCAGGTTATTCAAGGAAAAGATACAATGGATATTCCACAGTAGATGGGATACAATAAGAAATTATAGAATCAGGAATGCTGCCCAATGGGTGGTCTGCCCAGACCTGTGAGCTATTTGCCCTTAACCAAGCCCTAATATTTCTAAAAGGAAAGGAAGGAATAATTTTTACAGATTCTAAATATGCCTTTGGAGTTTTCCACACTTTGGGAAAAATTTGGACTGAATGCAGTTAATCAATAGTAGGGGAAGGGACCTAGTACATAAATAATTAATTATTCAAATTCTAGAAAGTCTACTATTGCCTGAAGGGATAGCTATTGTACATGTGCCAGGTCATCAAAGGAGCCACAATATGCAGGTCCCAGGAAACAGACTAGCAGATGAAGCCACTGAAGAGGCTGCCCTTCAATCAGAGGTCTTTATTTTCCATCTTACTCCTGATTTACCTCCTCCCTCAGTTGCTCCAGTGATCAGTCCACAGGGAGAAAAATGATTACTAGAATAGGGAGCTTCCAGGACTCTGGAGGGAAAATGGCTTTTACCCCGTGGTAGGGAGATGCTCACAAAACCCATGATGAGGGAAATGACCCATTTACATAAAGGGAGCCACTGAGGTCCACAGGCCACATGTGATGCTATACTAAGAATATATGGGTGCATGGGAATTTATACAATAGCTTAACAAGTCAATGAGAGTTGGATCACCTGTAGAAGGAGTAATAAGCAAGTTTTAAGAAAACAGCTTCCAAGAGGGAGAAATCCTGGATTAAGACCCTTCCAGAGCATCCAGATCGACTATACTGACATCTAAAATATTTGTTGGTAACAGTAGATTATCTAACTAACTCGGTAGAAGCTATCTCCTTACCCAGTGCTACTGCTAACAATGTAACCAAGGAATTATTGGAATCTATAATCCCCAGGTTTGATCTAATTGAAAATATAGATTCAGATAATGGAAGTCACTTTACTGCAAACATTATTAAAGAACTCACGAGAATCTTAGACATAAGATGGGAATACCACACTCCCTGGCACCCGCCTTCCTTGGGCAATGTGGAAAGACAAACCAAACCCTAAAGAGACAGATTACTAAATTAATGTTGGAGGCAAAACTCCCCTGGAAAAAGTGTCTCTCCATTGCTCTCCTTTAAATTAGAATAGCTCCCTGAAAAGACATAGGCTTATCGCCATATGAATTGTTATATGGGCTACCATATTTGGGGAAAACAATGGGTCTTCCCACCTTTGAAACAAAGGATCAATTTCTTAAAAATTATATATTAGATCTCTCTTCTACCTTGTCATCTCTGAGATTACATGGCTTCCTGGTGCAGACATCACCTCTGGAATTCACTGCATACCCACATCAGCCAGGAGACTACATCCTAATTAATCAAGGTTTGGAAGGAGAATAAGCTGGATCCTGCTTGGGAAGGGCCTTGTCAAGTCCTTCTCAGGACAGAAATAGCCATCAGGACTGCAGAACAAGGTTGGACTCACTACACATGAGTAAAGGGAGTCTCTACTTCTAATTGTGAAAGACAATGTGGCCCAACACCCAGATTCTGTCAAACTAACTCTAAAACGACTTCAATAGTATTCATGATGATACGGGAAATTGTATCCTGTAAGTTGACTGTTATTGTACTTCAGGCCACCTTCCCTCTGGTTGTCAAATTTGATGCCTATGAAATAGTCACCCATCTATGAAAAGTCACATGATCAAGAGCAATTATCTGGGCAGACAAATGTCATTGTCCAATATGTTCTGGAGAAATTAGTCTCTGTAAACCTAATAATGATGCTACCAAAGTTGCCTTAGGGGTAAAAGATTTACAACAAAATTCTAAAATGGAAATTGAACATAATAAGATAAAACTCAGGTGCAATGAATTAAATATTCTGTTAGCCCGTTAAATGAAAGCAACTTTTATGCTTGTGCAACAAGAGGGCAGAAGATTCAAGTGCTCCCTTTGCCTCTTGGCAGGACCTCAGATGCTACGGGCATGAATTGCATAATATCCCTTTTCAGGAAAGGGTATCTTGGGGAAATAACTCCTGTAAGACCCTTCACTGCTGTTTTTCGAAACAATGGGCCAGGAGCAAAAGCCCCCAAAGATCATGTGACTGCCTAACCTTAGACCCAATTACACTTCGTGCCTCTCCAGGTGGGGGGAGCAATTGGCCTTCTTGGGAAATGTATCTGGATGCAAGGAAAGCTGGTCCTTTGAGGAAATATCTAATCAAGTAGTGCTCACTATAGCTCAAGCTGCTATCTGGTGGTATTGTGGGTGACCTTTGCTTAGACCTTACTGCCAATTGGAGTGGAACCGACACTTTGATTCAATTGGCTATCCCTCACACCCTGGCATTTCTCAGATCAAATCAATTCTATTCCTCTGAAAAAAGAGATCTCTCTTCCCAGAGATTAGTTGACCCCCAGGAGTCAACAGGCAACAACCGGAAAATAGCAGGTTTTAAGCCAATTTCCTTGTGGTGGTCCACAAAAAATAATTCTATTGAGAATAATCAACAAAAGGTTCTTAATTATATAAAAGAAATTGTAAAACAGCTGAATATTACTGATAAGATGATATGGAAAGAAATGGTTATATCCATTATTCTCCTATTAATTCTTATAGTCAGTGCTATACTCTGATTGGATACATAAAGGATCTTGTTCAGAGGTTGACTGCTCTCACCAAACAACTTTCAGTTATATGCCAAAATAGTCCTTCTCCTATGTTACATACATTGGAAAACCATTGTCAATAAATGTTGCCAAATTTTGAAGAAAAGAGTTCATATGGATCATATAAGAAGGGGAAATTGTGAGATTTATGTTTTTCTTTTCTGTCAAAGTTGGAGTTTGTAATAGAACAGCCTACCTCATGTGAACTTCTGGTACCCCACCTACCTTCTTTGACTTTCCATACCCCATCTATCTACTTCCTGTGATCTTACTTCCTGTACCCGCCCCTATCTAATATTAGCAATCTCATAGATTGTACCCCTGAGCACCTCTAATAAGGGTGAAGGGCAGCATTTATGTCAGGCTGAGGATAAATTCTGCAGATTCCCTCTGTTAGTGTTCACTTTCTTCTGCCCATCAGTACTGAATTAAACTTCAGACTCGTTCACCCATCTCTGACCACATGTTTGTTTTATCACATGCCTGGTATTTCTAATGCACACAATACCTCTTCCTGTCTTTTCACTTTCAGTGTATATGTGTCTTTGCATGTAAAGTGAGTCTTCTAGACAGTATATAGCTGGATCAAGTTTATTTGAATTGCTTTCTTGCATGCTCACTTATTAGAAATCTCAATCTGTTTCCATTTAAAGTAATTACTAATAAGGAGGGATTAACTTGTCATCTTCCTGTTTCCTTTACACTTTAAAGCTTTTTGTCCCTTGTTTCCTGTATTACTATCTTCTTTCACGTCTAGTCATTCTTTGGGATGTTAATGTTTGCAATGTTAAAGTTCTTTTCTCACTTTTTCTGTATATATTCTATAGCTACTTTCCTTGTGGTTTCTGTGAAATCGCGTTAACATCATAAGATTTGAGTTTACTCAATAGTAGAGGAAGGGATCTAGTACACCTTTATGCATACATAACTTTCTTGATTTTTCCATGTCTACCTTTAGCACTTAGAGCATCCTTAAGAAAGTTATTCATCATTAAGAAAGTTTGAGCACCTTTAAAAGTCTGTTTAATTTATCTGTCATTGGTCTGTATAAGGGACAGTTTCTGTTGATTTTTTTTTTCCTTTGAATGGGCCATATTGTCCTGTTTGTTCTTGTACCTTGGGGCTCTTTTGTTGAAAATTGAACATTTAAATCTAGCAGTGTTCTAACTTTGGAGGTCAGATTATCCCATGTATGGGAGTAGCTCTTTCTGTTGTTGGTTTAGAATTTTTTTTTTTTAATTTTTGGAAGCCTTTTCTGTGCCAAGGATCATCCAAGGTGTAAATTCAGAGCTCTTTTCTGAGCTTACCTCTTTCTCTGGGCATGTGCATTCACTTTCTGATTTTTCCTATACATACAATTTCTTTATAATATTGTAATCTTTAATGTCTGTCTCTGAAAAGGAGAAAAAGAGAAAAATGAAGGAGGGAAAGAAAAGGGTGGTGGATCTTTAAATACCCGGAAATGACCTCAGCGGGAGGAGAAGGGCTTGAGACAATAGCAAGAGTGGCAAGGGCCAGGGCTCCACCCATCTGCACCCCAGTGCCAGAGCCAGCAAGCAGCAGTCACAGCACAGCAAGAGCTCCTGCAGGATGCACGCGCACACTCCGGGCATGCAGCTGGCTGGGGTGTGAGTGGCGCTGCTGTTCTGGAACTAAAATTGACTGACATTAACTTCAATTTCCATCAAGCTGCAAACCCTCAAGAGACTCTAGAGTTCCCAAAGAGTTACATTAGAAAGATCCCACAAGTGAAATATTGTCTAGGTCAGGAAAGAAATGTGTGTGTGTGTGTGTGTGTGTGTGTGTGTGTGTGTGTGTGTGTGTGTGATATTTTTTTTTAGTTGAATATGGACTTACAATTGAGGGGGAATCATTATCAAACAATCAAGAGCAAATGTATATTCTCATAGCAAGCCAAGGCTGATGCCTTTCCATGGTTTCCCTCCTTGGGTTCCCCCATGGTTCTATGTTTCCCCCAGTTGAACTCCTGTGTTAAATGGACTTCTCGTGGAGGTCGGAGATCTCCTTCTGAGTTGATTCCCCCATATTCCCTCCCTCCAGACTCCTTGATACCCTTCCTATTCCCTCTCTCTACCCTGTCCCTCTTCCTATGTCCCCCAGCATCCTAGGCAAGGTTCCGCCTGTTTGTGTAAAAATTCATACATGTTGAGGTTATTATTAGCTTAGCCATCTATCATACTGTTTCCACTTGTATTCTAGCTTCCATAAATGAGACAAAACATTCAGCCCTTGAGTCTCTGAGATTGGGATACTTCACTCAGCATAATGTTTTCCATCTCCATCCCCTTGGCTGCAAATGCCATAATATCATTTTCTCTAATAGCCGAGTAGTATTCCATTGTGTATATGTATCACAGTTTTTGGATCCGTTCATCAAGTGAGGGGCATCTGGGTTGGTTCCATAGTTTAGCTATAGTAAATGGAGCTGCTATAAACATTGATGAAGCCGTATCTCTATAATATGCTGCTTCTAACTCTTTTAGGAAAAAGGAAATAAATTCTTGGTGAATCCTATTCTACCATCTTTCCAGAAATCTCTTGTTTTATTTTAAATAAAAAATGGACAAGAAAAACTCTCACTTCTCGGGTGAGTTGAAGATTTGGAGATCCTATTGAAAACTCTTTTCCCAGGGTGCTATTGGAAGACAAAGCTTCAAGAAAGAAGGCAAAGAGTCTACTCGTCTATATACTTTAATTTTAAGTCAAAAGTTACTTTGGAGATAAGTGGGCAGAGAGTAATATATTTTTGTAATCTGCATAGATGATTCAAGGTGGAAACAGAGGGCTGGAAAGGCAAGGGACAGTCGAGGGAGGCATTCCTCATAAATTAGAATAAAAGAGGGTAACGTGTAAATCAATTATAGAAAAATAAGATCCAACCTTTACACTTTCTTCTCATAAATGCAGAAAACTCATAGAAAAGGAGAATATGCAACAAAGAGTTGAGAGTTTACCTCTGATAGCAGGGCCAAAGGCAAATTCTGAACAGTGAGAGTTGTTGAAATGTCATTTGGATGCAAGAAAGTACAAAAAAAAAAAAAAAAGAGCTTATTTGACACACAGAAATATTTTTCACTCACATGAAATTAGAGGTAGGCAATTTTGGATCTGTTATGTTGAACCCCACAGTATGGGGACTTAGAGTCCTTTTATTTCGTTCCTGCAGCTTGCATAATCTCCATTCTCAATTTTACCTTATGGTCCAAGACAGCTGCCTCATCTCCTGCCATCACATATACATGTCAGGCAATAGGAAGAAGAAAAAGGGAGGGGAAGACACCCTCCTGTTCTGAGAACTCCTAAATGCTGCACATACCACTTCCACTTAAATCCCCTCGCCAGGATGCTGTCACCAGGCTACTCCTAGTTATAAAGGAAACTCAAAAATAAAATATTCTGGGTGGCTATAGGCCTAACAAAAATATGGGGATTCAATTATTGAATGATAAAAGGGAAAAATAATGTTTCTTGGGGGAACAAATTTTACTACATTTTTCACTTATCCTAGGAAGCCTTTACAAAGATATTTTCACATGCTACTTAAATATTCAAAACCAGATCAACTTGCAAATTAGAGAAAGGAAAATAACTGAAGGGAACCAAGGCTGGACTTTAGGTCCTCGTTGCTAGGAGGGCATGCATGTGAAATGAGGAGTCGTCTGGAGAGGAGGAGATGGGTACAGAGCTGCTTCCCACTGTGGCCCACGAAGAGGCGCCTTAGCAAAACCCCTGCAGGGTTAGTGCTCTGTGGGCTGAGTCAGGCTCCCCTCTGCTGAACCTGAATACAATGGCCTCTTCTCAATATGTAGAAATCCACCGGATTCTTATTTATGACTTCTGCAGCTCCAAGGTTTCTCCAGCAAGGAAAGGTCTTTGGTGCCTGCCACCATTGACCCCTTGGCAAGTATGCAAAAACCAGAAAGTGACAGAGAAACAAAACAGCTGCCTCAGAGTAACCAGTTGTGTCTGGGTGTTCACTTCCTTCCTGTGGAACTTGTGACTGTGGGTTTTTACTGCACTAGCTACAACAGGTTGCTATAATCCGTGGCTAAGATTGTCCCCAGGTGATGTGACAGAATTAAACACCTCAACCTTTTCTAAAATTAAGCAAAGAGCTTGGGA
>PVKS010034412.1:0-20946 GCA_004027875.1 Aplodontia rufa | reverse complement strand
CCCGACCGCCCCGCCTCGTAGGCAGGCGGCCTCGCCACGTCCCGGGGACAGTGCCCCCCCGGCCCTTAAGAAAGCCCCGGCCCCCAGGACCACCTGGAACCCTTGGATACAGCCCCCAGGATAGCTGCGACGCTCTCAGGACAGCCGCGACCCCCACCCCAGGACAAAGTCCCACCCCCAAGACAGGCCCGGCCCTGAGGACCACCCTGAATCCTCCCAGGACAGTCCCCAGCCCTCAGGACAAACTCCCCACAGCCCCCAGGCAGGAGGACAGCCCCCGACCCTGAGGACAGCTCCTGTAGACGACTCCAGGGCCCCAAGGACAGATCCAGCGCTGAGGACCGCCCTGAACATCCCCAGGACAGTCCCCAGCCCTCAGGACATCCTCCCTACAGACCCCAGCGCTGAGGACAGCCCCGACCCCCTCCTCCAGGCCAACCTCCCCCACCCCAAGACAGTCCCCGGCCTTGAGGACCGCCCTGAACCCGCCCAGGACAGTCTCCAACCCTCAAGAAGTCCTTCCCTACAGCCGCCAGCCCAAGGACTGCTCCAGTCCTAGGACAGCCCTGGTGGACAGCTCCCGGTCCCAAGGACAGCCCCCAGCCCGAGGACGGCCCCCGCCCAAGGACGTCCCCAGTGGACAGCGCTCAGCCCAAGGACAGCCCCCTGCCCCAGGACGGCCCCCGTGGCTGGGCGCGGCGGGAACGGGTGGCGGCGTGTCTGGACGCTGAACCCTGCTTGAGTCCTCTGGCCGCCCGCGGCGCGAGGGGCTGCAGAGGGGCACTGCAGCTCCTTGTTAGGGACCCTGGGCCACCCCGGACGCGATCAGCAGCTCGCAGGGGTTTCTGAGCCGCAGGGCGACTTGGTCCTCGGATGTCCCCCGGACACGAGGAGAGAGAAGAGGAGACGGGAACCAGCCGAAGGAGGACGCGGTGCTTCCTCCAGGACCGGCAGCCGGGCCGGGTCAGGAGGGATCTAGGAGCAGGAGGTTCGCGCCTGGGGTACACCAATATGGTGGGGCATGGAGGGGACCCAGGGAGGTTTCCAGGACGCTGGACAGATCAGTTGGGAACTAGGGTGGCTAGTTATCCTCTTATCCTGTTACGGGCACAGGAGGATGATTTGGGGGGAGACCTTTAGGATAGTTTAGGGAGCGCGGAGCTGAGAGTCCTCGAGGGGTATTTGGGTTCCACACAGAACTCCTGTGAAGAGCTGTGGGTGAGAGGGTCTTGGAAAGGGCTTGGGGCTTCTGCAGCAGCTGTGCATGTGTCTGGGAGCTGCCCCTGAGTGAGCAGCCAGGGGACAACGCCCCGCCCCCCTAGGGATCTGTGTTGGAGTTGTGCGCCTCTGCAGATGGGGTATGTGCCGGTATGTGTGTGTGGAGAGTGCTTGCTGACAGGCTCAGCTTGAGCGGGTGGGTTTCTCAGTTTCCCCAGAGTATATGTGTGGATGGATGTGTCATTATCTGAAAATGTGTTTCTAACTAACACCTTTGTGTCTGAGTGAGTCTGGGTCTCCCTTACCTTTGAAGCTGTGTGTCTGCACCCTGCGGGTCTGCCAGTAAGTCTCAGTGTCTTTACAAAGACCTGAGAGGCAATGGGAAGTGCCTGTGGGCAGGAAGAGTGTGTGACAGTCTGTGAGGAAGGTCACCATGTGTCAGGGGCAGTTGCCTGTCTGCCACATCCAGCCCCAGTCCCCAAACCACCCCAGTCATGGTAATGCGGGGTTTTTGAGATGAGGCCGGATTCTCTGCTCCCACTGGCAAATGGAGTCTGGGCAGACTACAGATTCCAGCAGCCAAAATAGCCCGCTTCTAGTGTTTGCAGCTATTCCCAGTTAAAACTGTGAATTTGGGCTGGCTGCAGGTTTCTGCAGCTGAAATAGCGTTAGCAGCTCCCCAGCTAAAAGCTGGCGTTGCATCTCTTGGTTTGGAAATTCACACTGGGAATTTGGCGCCAATCTTCTGGGTCCTTGGCTCGCGAATTTGAAGAATAAAATCCATGGACAACCAAAAAGGAGTAGGATTTATTTAAGGAAGGAGAGCAGAGATTCTGCAAGGTGGAGGGGCACCTGGAACCAGGACACCATCTAATGGAGGTCAGGCCTGGGGTTGTATTGATTGGGGTGTAAGCATAATTAACGTTCATGTAAAACAGACATTGAGAAATGTGTCAACATCACTGGTGGAAGTTTATGTAAAACAGGTGGCAAATTCTTTCTAGTTCCCACCTGCATCTACCCCCACTTCTTAGTTTAACCACCTCTGGGACAGAGGACTTGCTCACACAGGTGAGCCTCATGGTCATTTGCATTTGAAGGCCACGAGCTTGCCCTGTTAGCTCTAGGGTTAGCTCTCTACCAGGAGCGCTCTACTGGCTAGCTTTTAGATGGGGCCCTTTGCCCTGATTACCTAGCCTAATCTGTCTCATTGGGACCAGGCCCTTCTGTGTTCCCTTCGGGCCTCAACAGCGATTTGCTTTTACCTGGTGTCTGGATGGGGTGGGATGAGGACAGTCACATGAGACCCAGTAAAGACCTCAGTGACAGGGACACAGTGCAGAGAAAGCTGGGGCCAGAACAGAGGAAGAAACCCCTTGACTCTCACCCCTGACAGCAATAAAACTGAAGTCAGTATGTAAACTGCCATAGGCACTGTTTAATTCCTCGACAGGCAGGCAAACATTCAGTCTTCATATTTAGCCATTTTTCTTCTCATTTTTATGGAGTGGAAAGCTGAAGTATGTGTAGGGGTTAAATAACCAACCAATATTCAGATCACCAAGTAAAACACAGGATGCCTACTTCAATTTGAATTTCAGAAAAGCAATTACTTTTTAGTAATTATCAAATATTGTATGGGGCATAGCTCTACTTAAAATTAACTTATTAAAATGTTTCAAAAATTGTTCTTTTGCATAGGCATGTTGCAATCAGTAACAGGCATATACGTATCTTTAAAAATTATGCACTGTTCATCTGAGACTTGTTTTCATCGTGTGCCGTCTATTTCTCTTTACTAAATCTGGCAACTCAGTCCTGGGGGTCTCATCAGTGATACACTGGGAACCACCCTTTTACCCCCAAACAGACTTGCCCCAGTCCTTGCCTCCCTATTGTACCCTCACACCCTGATGATCCTTGGGGGTAGCAGGGAGCCCACAAGTGAACCTTCCAAATCCCCCAAAGCAGTGCATCAAGGGACCACTTTGACTGGCCCCTTTGTCTTCACAGTCATCCTGAGGAGTTGTACAACACCCTGCTTCAGAGTTGGGGGCACCCAAGCAAGATAAAGCAGCGTCCTCTCTCTGCCCAAGGTCCATGTGAAGAACTCCAGTAGTCTGCTTTCCTCTACCACAGTGAAATGCCTAGGGCAGATGGTAAAGAAAAGAGGCTTATTTTGGCTCACAGTTTTGGAGGCTGAAAAGTCCCAGCAGCATGGTGCAAGGTCTTGGGGGGCCCCCCTTGGCTGCACAGATGGTGGTAGGAATGCATGTATGTCTCTGGGTGGTCTCTCTCCCTCCCCTTGTAAAGGACTCAATCTTGGGGGCTCCAACCTAATGATGTAATCTAATCACTTCCCAGAGGACCCATCTCTAAACACTACAGTCTGATTAAGTTTCCAGCCTCCTCATACAATGAGCCTAAGAAGACTTTGAGGCTTAAACTCCTGCATGAGTTCGGGGAGAACAAACCACATTCAAACTATAGGAGGCACAGAGCTGGGTTTGAACTTGAGCCTTTTAACTCTGGAGGTCTGAACTATTATATCATCACTTCGGTTTTCTTAAGTCTGTTTGTTTGTGGACCCAGGGATCACACCCAGGGTGCTGTGAGCACTAGGTAAGAGCTGAACCACTAAGCTGTGCTCCAGCCACATCCTCACTTTGGAAGAGAATTGGGACGGGAGTATGAACGCTCCCTGAGAGCTGCCTTTACTGAGCACTGACTGGTTGATTGGATGTGCAATAAAATGAGTTTCCTGTTGAGGGTTCTGATTAAATTCATAATTTTCAACACAATAGCAGTCTGAAAGTCTCCAAAGATAATGGTATTTATTTGGGAATTGCACAGCACTGCAATGGGAATACATGTGCCCTACTAAATCACGGGCTACTTACAGGTTGAGGCATGGGGAATCTCTCCAAGCAGGAAAGGGAGAACTGGACCTGAGCATTTGGCTGGAGTCCTGAGGCAGGAGTTCGCTGCAGCTCACTGGTGGCGGTGCCATTGGAAGAGCATTCTGTCCAGAGCATCTTAGAATGCTAAAGATAAACTTGCTTACAGAGCCATGTGCATTCAGACAGGGCTTGCAAACCATGGGGACATGTGGAGCAAGGAAGAATTTCATGTGGCCTTTAGAAAGCCTCAAGGAAGAACTGACCGTAGCTTTCTGCAGTTCTCTGTGACTTCCTGGCTCACATTTTGCCCGAGTCTGACAAGAATGACTTCATCTTGGTTTGGCAACTTTCTCACATCTTTGTTCACCTTTTGCTTACAGATAGGAGACACTTTCCAAGCCCCAGGCCCCACAATGCCTGGTTCCACTCCTGCCAAGCGCTCTCCACAAGTCATTCACTTGCTTTTCTAGGAGGGAGGCCCAGCGTATACTGCTTTCCAGTGGAGGATAGAAGACTTGGAGAGGTGGCCTCCTCTGCCTGAGGCCCCAGCTGCTGAGTACAGGGTTCCAGCTCAGGCCACCTGGCTCCGCAGCCCTTGCCCTAGGAGCTCTGGCTACCATACACACAATGCCCCGTTCTTGCACCACCAAGGGCAAGGGGACCTCGCAGGTGAAGACCAAGCCCCCAGAAGATAGAGGTGAGAATCGCCGGGTGAGAAATGCAAGCAGATATGGGGAGGGCCTCCGAGGTACTCTGAGGCAAGAGAGCTTGGACTTTGGGCTGTCCCCCATCCTGGGGCTTCCCCTGGGGTGAAAGGGGTCAGAGGCTCTCCTGGGTGGAACCCCAGGGCATTTAGGTCACACGGAGTCCTGGAACTTCCCTAAGGGGTGTGTCTTAGGAACTGAAGTCATAGGGATCCTCACTGTTGCCTAGAGGCCCTGCCTGGGCCAGATGTATGTCCTGCTGCCTGCCTGCTAGGGGCTGTGGGACAGCAGGTTGGGGATGCTGGAAGCCGACCAGAGGCAATGGGGTGCAGATGTCATTTGTGAGGTGACTCAGGCCCGGTCCTGTGGGTCCTGCTGATGGATTGGCCCACAGAGGAGGGCAACTGGGCTTGTAATGTAGATTCACACAAAGTTGCAAAAACAGCACAGAAAGGTTGTGTGTGCACCTTTAATCCAGTTCCCTCTCATGGTTAAATCTCATTTAACAGCCCCACATCAAACGCAGGATGTGGATATGGGAATAGTACATGTGCATTGCGTGTCATTTTGTTATGTTTGCAGCATGATGTAACCATCACTGCTATAGGACAGTGCTGTTTCTTCAGCACAAACTCTCCCTATCCAGTCGTAGCCACGCCCACCCCTGCCTTACTGGTCTTCCTATCCTGTCATAGCCACGCCCATTCTCCCATCTGATCTCCCTATCCCGTCACAGCCACACCACTCCTGCTTTATTCTGATCCTCCTATCCTGTCAAAGCCATGCTTACTCTCCCATCTGATCTCTCCATCCTGTCATAGCCAAGCCTACCCCTGCCTTACTGGTCTGTCCTGCCATAGCCACTCCCACTCTCCCCATTCCCTCATGGCCACTCCCACTCTCCCATCTGATCTCCCCATTCCCTCATAGCCACGCCCACTCTTGCCTTACTGATATCCCTATCCAGTCGTAGCCACGCCCACCCCTGCCTTACTGGTCTATCCGCTTATAGCCACTCCCACTCTCCCATCTGATCTCCCCATTCCCTCATAGCCACGCCCACTCTTGCCTTACTGATATCCCTATCCAGTCGTAGCCACGCCCACCCCTGCCTTACTGGTCTATCCGCTTATAGCCATGCTCATTCCTCCCATCTAATCTTACTGTCTGTCATAGCCCTGCCCGCCATCAGTTAGTCCTCCGCTCTCCCTCTCTGAATTGTCATTTAAAAATTTGTGATTGGAATTGCACAGTATGTGACCCTTTTAGTTTTTCTTTCTGCACAATGTGAGCTCTGTCTTAGCTGTATTGTGCCTAAACACTTCACTCCTCTTAATTGCTGGTAGTAATGTTCTAAAACAAAACTTCAAGTCTGGCACCGCCACGGCTCGCTCCTGTAATCCCAGCTACCTAGGAGGTTGAGGCAGGAGGACCACAAGTTGGAGGCTCGCCTGCACAACTCAGGGAGACCTTGCCTCAAAATAGAAAGAGCTGACAACGTAACTTAGGGTTGCATCCTGGGTTCAATCCCCAGTACCAGGAAAAGTGAAAACAAAATTCTTTTAGCCAATTAGAATCGAACAGCTTTTCGTGTAAGATTTAGGTGCTCTGATGAACGGAGCAGTGGAAAGTCACTTTGTAGACTGAAAAGGTGTGAAGAAGCAGAAAGGGAACAAAGAGCAGTTTGTCCTTTTCAGAGTCACTTTACTTACAGCAGAAAGCAGAGAGGATTTCCCTATCGATTTGGCCAGGTAAGCGGAACCTCCTCTGGTGAGTTGCTGTGATCTCCTGGTCTGGGGGAAGTTCAGCTTGGTTTCAGGGCATCTAGCCCTGTCCCTCGGTTCTGTCTGGTCTGGCCCATTGGACCTAGTGCAGGAACTTGGTCTATGTCAAGGCCTCCGTACATGTCATTCAGCGGAAACAATCCATGCGGCCAAAGGACCGCAGTTGGCTCCGCCTTTTGAGGGACGTGGGAGTTGTGTCCAGGTTCTGTCTCTTGCAAATGAAGATGTTCCTAGTAGGCTTCTGTGTGAACATTTTCATTTCTGTGGGGCAGTGCACAGGATTGTGATCCAGCTCTGGTGACTTGGCCACAAAAGGGTCATGGGGCATGTTGCCATTCTATCCATCAAATCTGAGACTGCTTTCTTGAGGATCCTCAGGAAATTATCCACATCCTCTGAGCCAGGAAGAATGTTCCTCCTGCCTGGGTCGCTGCCACCCCTCTCCACTGGGGTCTCCTTTCCCCTAACAAACTCTTCCCCACCAGGCAGGGGGAAGAGTCCTATAAAACACAGCAGATCGTCAGAGCTGAGCAATCATGACAAACCCCTGCAGGGGCTCAGGATGCTCTGGTGGCTTGCTCTGGCTGGCCTCTGACATCATCACACACATCTCCTAGCTCGAGGCTCCAGCCAACACCCTCCCCCCCTCTTTTTTGCCTTAAATAACCTGACTCAGGGCTTTTGCACACAGTTCCCCCACTCTAGAATGGGAGGCAGGGAGATTCTGGGAGTAGGGATTCTGGGAGGCAGGAGATTCTGGGAGGTGGGAGATTGTGGGAATGGGATTCTGGGAGGCAGGAGATTCTGGGAGTGGGATTCTGGGAGGTGGAGATTCTGGGAGGCAGGAGATTCTGGGAGTGGGATTCTGGGAGGCAGGAGATTCTGGGAATGGAGATTCTGGGAGGTAGGGATTCTGGGAATGGGGATTCTGGGAGGCAGGAGATTCTGGGAGTGGGATTCTGGGAAGGGTGAACTCCTCCCCTGCAGCTGGGGGAGGGGATGTATTTCTAGTCTTGTGGTCCTGAGGGTCAAGATCAAGGCCAAAGTGATCCCTTGGGATTTCTGCTTGAGACACCCAGTGCTCTGAATAATATGTATGATTTAATCCAGGAACCAAATGCTCTTAACAATTTCAATCTGATGTTTTGATTGGAATTCTAAACAGCTGGGTAAAGGTCTGTAACTCAAGGGGCATATAGCTGCACGAGTATTTGTACGTCTCCACTCCTTGGAATGACACCCCTGAGGTGTGCACTTGTCCCTTTATGTAAATCGTATAATAAAATCAGTCAAATGAAGGACAAGCATAGTGAAAACACTTGGGAGGGAGTGAAGCCTGCGATTTACTAGGAAATGCACCCAGCATCTAAGATGGATGGACAGAGGGGCCAACAGTGGGACAGATGAGGCTGGAGGAGGCGGAGGGGTAAGACACTGATGGTGGAGTCAGGTGGAGTGGCGATTCTGTGTGCCTGGGAACACTTCCTTCAGAGTCACATGTTGTGACAGGAGGGACAAAGTGGCAAACTGCCCTTTGGCTTTGCAGTTACGAGGGCCTTGCCTCTGCTTCCTCCCCACCCCGCTCCCCCAGGGGCAGCACTCCACAACTAAACTTGTGTCACTAAATATTTACATTTGATTTCTTCACACATGCGATAGCTATGCCATGGAGGGTCTTGGTCTTGGTTTTCTTTTGCTATAATTGCCATGAAAAACTACGTGCCCAGGTAGGAACATTAGCTCCTGTCAACTGTCTCCTTGCTAAGGTTTTTTTGAGGGAGTCCTCCAGCCCTCAGAGGCCAGGGTGGGACTCATGACTTCCCCCTCCTTCACCAGCCCTGCCTTCAGAGAATCCTAGTCTTAAACCAGCCAGGCTCTCCAAAAAGAAGGGAAGAATGCCGGCCAGACTTCCACTTGTGTGGAGCAAGGTAAGCTGCTTGTCTCCCCTTTGGCCAGAGCCCAGCTCTGCTTGGAGAGGGCAGACACGTGCCCCAGCTCGGACCCTGCCCTGGCTGGGTGTATGCTGCACCTGGTGAGGCCAATTTTCCTTAGACATGGGCCCCTCTTTCCCAATTCCTGCCTCTGGTCAGATGTCACCTGCTAGGCTGCGGATGTAGCTCAGTGGTAGAGCACTGGTTCAGCACGTCACGCTGGGTTCATCCCCAGGGCTGCAGAACGGAAAGGTCACCTACTGTATCCTCTCTACCCCTTTGCCACACACCAGTTTCTGCAGAGCAGGGACACTTGAGTGTGCTGTTATTTCCCCATCTGGCTGCCCTAGTAGATCTCGGGGGACAGGAATCTCATCTGCCTGGGAACACCTGTGATACTCATGGGGGGGATGCACAGAAGCTGGTGATGCATGCAGGGAGGGAGGAAGCCCTGAGTGGATGAACAGCCCACCTGGAACCCACACCCCTTCCTGCCCACACTTGATCTTTCCTTGGGAACCCCTGTCTGCCACCACTTGGGATGAAGCTGATCCCTCCTCTCCTCCTGCCGCGCCCCTGGACAATCACAGCTTACCAAGCCTGGGACCATAGTGATAGGCTCAGGGCCAGGGATGGGACTCAGTCTTGGCCACTGAGAATTGGTACTGAGACTTTCGCTCCATCAAGATTGCTAAGCAGGTGGGACTGCTCAACTGACGGCCCCTGTAGTGAGTGAGGCTGGGAACGGGATCGGGAGAGGCAGCCTCTGTGGTCACCTCGAGGTGCACCCGGGGCCTCAGCTCACCATCCCAGAGGGCAGAAAGGCTTTCCTGCTAGTGCCAGCAACACCACACACACACAAGAACACACATGTGGAAAAAAATATGTGTGCACATTATAGAAATAATTTACAACTCAGGAGAAAATCGTAAGACTGGTCCACAGCCCACCTAGCTTGTCCACTGTCAGCGCTTCTCCTGTTTGCACTGTTATTTGCACTAGTACAATACCCACATTGTTTCCCAAACCTGTGAGCACGGTGTGCACCCGCCCCTCAGTGCCTCAGTCTGTCTCCTGCGTAACTGAAGTAGTTATAACCTCGTTCATCTAACGTTGGTTCTGTGCTCGTAATCAGACCTGCTCCAACATCCCAGTTTTGCTAAACGCCATCCCCTCCAGCGCAGCAACCTGTCTGGGGCAGTGTTGCCACTGTGGTCATGAAGAAGCCTCCTTTAATCGGGAAAGTCTCCATCTTTCCCTCTTATGACGCTGGCATTTTTGAAGACTGGTGCACTTCTGCATTTGGGCCTGGGGAGGCATTTTTCTGTGGATTGGATTCCTGTTGTGCATTGCTACCCAGAACATGCTGAAGATGCTGCTGCGTCTCCTCGGAGCCTCACATTTGGCTCTGCACAGATTCTGTGCCATCATTGGTGACGCTGATTTCAATCCTGGTCAAGGTGGTCGTCTGATTTCTCCACCAAATACTTTCTGATTTTTCCCCCCTTACAACTAATCAGCAATCAGTGGGAAGGCACTTTTAGATCAAGCAAATAACCCAGGGTAGGAAATATTCTGATTGGCCCACTATGAGTCACTATGCCCAGCACTGAACCAAGCAATAACTGGGGGATGTAGGACCCTCCTTGGCGCAGCCTGGGTCATGTGCCCTTGGCAATGTTGGACTCATTTCTGGTTGTCACACTAGTGGAGGCCAAGGGTGTAACCACAGTGAACAGTCAGCCCCCAACCTAGGACAGAGAATGAACTGGCCCTCAGTAGCAGTGGAGCCATGGCTGAGGAGCCTGGGGCCAGGGGAAGATTGGCTCTGCAGAGGAAGGGGCGCAGAGCAGACACCCAACCCTCCCATCCACTGATGCCCTGCAGCCAGGGGCCCAGCCTGGTAAAACCAGGAGCCCAGACCCTGAAGTGGACTGGCTGGTTCAAATCTCGCCTCACCACTACCAGCTGTGTGATCTTGGGTTATTTCCTGATCTCCTCCGTGCCTCAGTCCCCTCGTGTGTGAAATGGGCTGGTAGAATTGCAGGGTTATTACAAGATTGAGAGCAGGTTGTGCATGCCTATCATATAGGCGCATGTTATGTAAACCATTTCCCACTCTCTGAAAACTAATCCTGAATGTGAGCCCCATTTCTAATCGTAATGAGTGGGGCCAGCTGCTGAAGTGTTTGCGCCTCCGTTTGCTCTTGTGAATGGAGAAATAACAACCAAACTATCTGAGGACTAGCAGGAGCATGCATGTCAGTCATGGAGGAGAGCAAATGTGCGTGACTACTGAGAACGGTGCCGACAGAAACCGCCTACCAAGTGGTAGCATTGAGGTGGATGCTTGTGCTGGAAAACACTGGCTTGAAGGAACCGGCTAAGGTGAAGGTGGCCAGGTAGCAGGTAACGTGTTTCCAGCTCTTACCGGTGAATGTTGCCGTGGCACCTTCCCTGCATTAACCCATTCAACCCCTAGCGGCAGCACTGTTGGTGATTCTTCCCATCTAACAGATGTGGAGACAGAGGCACGGGAAGCCCCTTGTCCAGGATCCCCAGATCCCGTGTGGCTGAGGTGGAATTCAAACCCAGGCAGCCAGCTTGAGCCCAGGCGCCCGCCTCGCCCCTGCTGCATGGGAAAGTGCCCCGAACCGCGCTGCTGAGACTGTCTTCTCCTGTTTCTCCTCTCTTCAAGCTGTTTTGCCCGCTTTGCCTTTCACCTCCTTCTGGATGCCTTCTGCTCTGCTCTGCCTCACAGACTCCTCTTGTCCCTGGAGACCCAGCTCGGCTGACACCTCCTCTTTCAAGCCTTTACTAGAGTCCCCCCCTTTGTGCTGCCTCCTCCAGCTTCTGCCACTTCGCACCACTGTGTCCCTGGGGCTGTGTCCATCACTCTGCTCTCCGCCCTGCACTGGGAGCCCAAGCAGGACACAGGTTTGGTTGCTGTCAGAAGCTTTGTGAATAGAATGAATGATTTCCCATTCAGGGATAGTCCCTATGTGAGAGTCCTGGTGGGATAGTGGCCGCTGTGTAGGGCTTACCACCCAGGCTCCTTTGATCTTGTTTCTTTCCCGGAAGGAAGTGGGGAAATTGGTCCTTCTAAAGGCAAAGATGCCTCTGTCACTTCTGCTTACACCCATTGGCCAGAACATAGTCACATGACCCAATCTAGCTGCATGGGATGCTGGGAAATGTAGTCTTTGGCTGGGCAGCCATGCACTCACTTATAGCTTCTACTATTACAGCACAGGACTAGGAGTGTTGTGTCCACCACAGCCCTGGTGCAATAAGGTAACTCCTCCCTAGCACCAGGCCATGATGAATACACAAAAGGACTGATTTTCAAGCCTGCATCTATCTCCCACTTGCTAGGACCCCCCACACTTAAACAAATACTTAGAATACTAGAGAACACTCACCATGACACCTGTATTTATGCACTTAATCCTCACAATAACCCAGGAGGTAGGTACTGTTTTTATCCCTATTTCAGATATAAGGCAAAGGAAACAGACAGCTTATATCACTTACCTAAGGTTGCACATCTTGTTACATGGCCCAGCCAGGAGTGAAACCCAGGCCAACTGGCCCTAACTGTCCTTGATATCTGCATCACAGATATAGAAACAGGGAGACTCCCACATGGCCAAACAGCTGCCACTCAGGTCTTTCCCAGGCACTGGTGTATCCAGCACACTAGAGCATCCACCTCAACACCACCTGAACATTTGGAATATGCCTGCAGCAGTTACCTGTTGCCATGGCAATGCTGCCTAACAAACATGGTAGACCTTCAGGGACACCTGGCCAGAGGGGTTGGTTAGGAGGCTCTGCAGATCTTTCCAGGCTCCTTCCTGGGAGCGATCTGGGGCAGTCTGGTTGTCAGCTCATCTAAGCTAGCTCTCTAAAGTCCTGAGGGACTTAGCCTGGCTCTACACACCTTCCAAGCTCCAACAGGCTGGCCTGGTCATGTTCTTTCTGGTAGCAGTACGGGGACAGCAAGAGCACTGCTAATTGTCAAGTTTCTGTTTATGTCACATTTTACCAACGTCCCACTGAAAAAAGCAAGTGCCATGGCCAAGTCCAAACTCAGAATGGGAGAGTGCTGTATGGTGACAGGCATGGGGTGCAGACATAGGACAAGGTGAGGAGCAGGAGCCACTCAGGACTCTGAACACCCCCTTCTTTGTACTCCTCTCCTGGCTGGGGAGACTGGTCTGCTGGGTGTACAGGAGTGGGCTTTGGCGTTACAGGAACCAGTGATCTTCAAGGATGTAGCCCTGTACTTCACCCAGAAGGAGTGGAAGCTGTTGAAGCCAGCTCAGAAGGACCTGTACAAGGAGGTGATGCTGGAGAACTATAGGAACCTGGCCTCCCTGGGTAAGGATAGCCTCTGCAGCATGGTGGGGCCTTCTGAGAGCAGCTTGGGCCTCTCCATTTGGAAGGCCCATGAGCTTCACACAAGGCCTTGGCACTCTGCCCTGGGGCACAGTCGCTGAAGCTTACACGGCGCTGACATCATCCTCTCCTGGCACAGCTGTGGGGCAGAGAGGTCCCAGAGATGCCAGGGGCTGGCAGCAGGTAGGACAGCATGTGTTGGCTCCCAGTGCCTGACCCTCACTGTGACTGGAGCTACCTAAGGTCCCATGGCCACAGCTACACCAGTGCAATGGCTGGTGGGCATAGGCCCCAAGTGGGCAGCTGCACCAGCTGCAGGGGTCAGAGGTCTGAGCGGGGGTGGGGATGTGCAGATGGAACCGGCGCTCCCTGGGACCTGGGCGGACCTCTCTGCACATACACCGGCTTGAGAAGACTTCTGGGAGACATGCCACCTTCTTTCCTTCTGGCAGTAGGGTGTCATTTCTTCAAGCCGAAGTTGATCACCAGGCTGGAGCAAGGCATTGATCCTTGTGTGGAGGACAGAGCCGACCCCAGAGGACCCCAGCAAGAGGAGGACAGGGGAGGCAACGTGAGCACCAGCGCCAGCGCCAGCACCTGTGGAGCCTCCGCAGGTGAGTTGGCAGGACTGGGTGTGCCTAGCAGCGCCTGCCCCACACCTGCCCGCACAACAAGACTGACACATCCTTCCTGCCAGCGGGGTCCTGGGCCCCGCCCCAGTGGCCCCACTGGCCCTCTGCTGGCCCTTCCTCTCCCAAGAGCTCTCTCCATCACTTCTCAGTTGCTGCTCCCACCCGGCTCTTGCGCCTTCCCTCCTGTGTGCCTGCTCAGGTGTCTCAGTGGCTGAACAGAGGTCTTTCTGTGGTACATGCTGGCCTTACATCACCAGTTCACAGTCCTCTGTTGACTTTGGAAAGCAATAGCGCATTTTCAAGTGGCATAATTACCACTCTAAGCCTCATGAATACGGAGATTTGTTTCACTAACCCATTTTGTCACATATAAAAACTTAAATATAGTGTGTAACATGCAGCATAATTATTGAATGTAATTAGCACAGTTATATGCTAAATGTATAATTACTAAAAATTTATTAATATAATATGCATAAGTTCTATTTTCTGTTCAATTTGTTGAAATATGCACAGAATTGAAAACATGAGACTTGATGGGATAAGACCATACTTGCATTTAATAAGAATCCCAAATACTAATAAGTGATATTCATTAAATAGTGGCCCTCTTTCTCGCTGCTGCTTCTGCCTCCCTTGTTCCAAGCTCCTGAGTGTGTCTCACCTGCCTGGCAGAAGTCACATTTTAAAGAAGTTTGTACTTTCTAAACCAGCTTCCAGTGACACCACCCCGCAAGATGACTTCTAGGAGAGACAGGAATGTTGGCAAGGATGTGGTCTTGGGAAAAGCAGGGTGACCTGTAACCAGCATCCACCCATCTCTCACACTCAGGAGCCCACGAGTCCAGGCTGCAGTGTCGGCCTGGAGGGCCTCTCTCAGGTCACAGGCCTACTTGGTGACGGTGACGCGTGCTCGCATGGTGGGTGGAGCCAGAGGGAGCTCTGACCTCTTGCCAGAACAATAACCCTATTCCCGAGGAGTACATCCTTGTGACCTAAATGACTTCACAAGGGCCCAGCTCCTGGTGCCATCACATTAGGGGAGGGGATTTCAAAGCATTTTGACAAGATGTAAGCTTTCACTCAATACCAGGCGTGGAGTGAATGGGACTCACAGGGGCCTCTGGTGGACAGATATATCTGCATAACTGTTGAGGGGAAAGCACTGGGCGGCATCCACTAGAACTGCACACAGACCTCAGCAGCCTGACAGCTCTGGTCCTGGGAACACACTCAGCAGGTATGCGTCCCTGTCCACCAGAAGGTGTGCTGCAGTGTTCATGGGAGGGAGCTCTGTGCAGAATGACCCCAAAGTGGGGTCTCTTTGAGTGCCTCTATACATAGTGAAACAGGTAAACATGTTTTGGCAAATTTGCACAATGAAGTACGATAAGCAATGCAAGTGCATGGTTTTCAACAACAGGAAACAATACTGATGAATGTCACAAAGACAGCACTGAGTGCAGAAACGCACACACTACAGGTGCTTGCCATAGTTACAGTCACACGGTGTGCAAGAACAGGCAGTGCTGGTACCTGTCCTCTTCCCAGGGAGAGGACAGTGGCGGGAAGGCGTTGGAGTGAAGGTTGGCATGGGAGGGATGCTGATCTGCTGTGACCTTCACCCTGGGGTCGAGCACTAACCAAGTGGAATACTTTCTATCTGTGGGTAAATTTTTGTGCATGTGTTATACTCTAATAAAACATTTTAGGATCAAAGCATCAACATAAAATATGTTTGTGTTCGGAATCTCTTTCAGGTAAGAAGACACAGCCTAAAGCAAAGACCAAACTTCCAAAGCCAGACAGTTCGAAGACTCCAGTGCGGAGGAAGGCCAGAGAAACTGCCAAAAGGAGTGGCCGCCAGAGCACAAGGGGAAAAAGGGCCTCGAACAGTAAGACAAGCCCAGCTCCAGGTAACCAGAAATGTGGCCCAAGCAAAAGTGCCTCCCCTAATGAGAAAGCTGCAGCCCGAAGGGGACCTTCCAGTCAAATACCAGCAGCCACAGCTCCAAAGAATACCCCTCAAGAAAAGAAGACCCCAGAAGATACTCGTGGTGAAGCCCCGGGCACCGCAGCACCAAAAAGCACCCTTCAAGAAAAGAAAACCCCAGAAGATACTCGTGGGGAAGCCCAGGGCACCACAGCACCAAAAAGCACCCTTCAAGAAAAGAAAACCCCAGAAGATACTCGTGGGGAAGCCCAGGGCACCGCAGCACCAAAAAGCACCCTTCAAGAAAAGAAGACCCCAGAAGAAAAGAAGACCCCAGAAGATACTCGTGGGGAAGCCCAGGGCACCTCAGCACCCAAGAACACCCCTCAGGAAAAGAAGACCCCAGAAGACACTCGGGGAAAAGCCCAGGGCACCACAGGCTCCAAAAAGCGTCGAACCATCCGACCTGGTAAGAATCACTTTAAATGTAAGGAATGTGGCAAAACCTTCAACCAGACCCTCCACCTGGTGGAGCACGAGCGAATTCACACGGGCGAGAAGCCCCACAAGTGTGACGTGTGCGGGAAGTCCTTCAGGCACAGCTGGTACTTTCTCACCCACCGCCGCATCCACACGGGGGAAAGGCCCTACAAGTGCAAGGAGTGCGGGAAGGCCTTCAACAGCAGCTCCACCCTCAGCAGCCACTTCAGGGTCCACAGCGGGGAGACACCCTTCAAGTGTGAGGAGTGCGGGAAGACCTTCAAGCAGAGCACGAAGCTCAGCCGCCACCGCAGGATCCACACAGGGGAGAAGCCCTACAAGTGCGAGGAGTGCAAGAAGTGCTTTGGCCGCAGCTCGTCCCTGAGGGAGCACAAGAGGATCCACACCGGGGAGAAGCCATACCGCTGCCGCGAGTGTGGGAAAACTTTCAGGGTCAACTCGCACTTGGCAGAGCACCGGAGGCTGCACCAGGCCGAGAAGCCGCACAAGTGTGACGAGTGTGGGAAGCACTTCCGCAACGGCGCTCACCTGTCAGAGCACAAGCTCATCCACGTGCCTGGAGCGCGGGAGGACTGCCCGGATTGCGGGAAGCCCTTCCCCAGCAAGGCAGCCCTGGAGAGGCATCAGAAGAGCCATGGGGAGGACGCCCTGCACCGCTGTGAGGGCTGTGGAAAGGCCTTCAGGTGCAAGTCGAGCATCCTGAGGCACCAGCGGCTGCATGCTGGAGAGAAGCCCTTCGTGTGTACCGAGTGTGGGAAAGGCTTCACCGACAAGACCACCCTGAATAATCACCGCAGGGTCCATGTTGGAGAGAGGCCGGACCCCTGCGCCAAGTGTGGGAGAAGCTTCCGAAACTTGGAGTCCCTGGCGCTCCACCAGAAAATACACGGTAGAAAGAAACAGTGACCCAGCGTGGGAAAGAGCCCTCTCCAAGACCCGCAGCAGAGAAGTCAAAAGGAGGGGAGTGGGACAAGTGGACATTGGCCGGTTTTCCACCACACTTTTCTGGAATACCTGTGGTGACCAACAGATGGGTGGTTTCACCCTTCCTCCTCCCTGAACCTTTGTGCAGCATCAAGAGACATTTTTGGTTGTCCCAGCTGGGAGGTGCTACTGGCAACTGGCATCTCTGGAGAGAAGCTTAGGATGCCTTGAATACTCCCATAACATGCCAGGCAAGCTCCTTCATCTTCCAGCAGCCAAGAACAGCCTGGCCTCTGTCTCAGGCAAAGGCCCTGTGGATCATTGAGGTTGAGAGGGACTTCAGGTACAATTCCCTGTGCTAGCCAACATGGTAACCACCACTTAGGTGTGAATGCTTACATTTAGAGGACTCAGTGCAATCTGCTACCCAACATGGTAACCACTACCTAGGTGTGAATGCTTACATTTAGAAGACTCCATGCAGTCTGCTACCCAACATGGAAACCACTAGGTGTGAATGCTTATATTTAGAGGACTCCATGCAGTCTGCTACCCAACATGGTAACCACTACCTAGGTGTGAATGCTTACATTTAGAAGACTCCATGCAGTCTGCTGCCCAACATGGTAACCACTACCTAGGTGTGAATGCTTACATTTAGAGGACTCAGTGCAATCTGCTACCCAACATGGTAACCAGTACCTAGGTGTGAATGCTTACATTTAGAGGACTCAGTGCAATCTGCTACCCAACATGGTAACCAGTACCTAGGTGTGAATGTTTACATTTAGAGGACTCCATGCAGTCTGCTACCCAACATGGTAACCACTAGATGTGAATGCTTACATTTAGAAGACTCCATGCAGTCTGCTACCCAACATGGTAACCAGTACCTAGGTGTGAATGCTTACATTTAGAGGACTCCATGCAATCTGCTACCCAACATGGTAACCACTACCTAGGTGTGAATGCTTACATTTAGAGGACTCCATGCAGTCTGCTATCCAACATGGTAACCTCTACCTAGGCGTGAATGCTCACATTTAGAGGACTCAGTCTCTTGACTGCATGAACACCTGTCAGTGGTGGTGGCCTGTGGCTACTGCATGGACCTTGGAGACAGAATAGCCCCAGCATTGTGGGAGATTCTTCTCAGAATCCCCCATGGAGTGGCTCTGAAAACATGAAGAGATGGCATACAGCTGGGATACACTTTCCTCACAGTCAAATGTAGGGCTTTATAAATGGATTTAGGAGGCATCTTGGGGCCCATGATGTTCTGGGCA
Source organism: Aplodontia rufa (assembly GCA_004027875.1). Lineage (NCBI taxonomy): Eukaryota > Metazoa > Chordata > Mammalia > Rodentia > Aplodontiidae > Aplodontia > Aplodontia rufa. Next base: position 2,732 of record PVKS010034412.1, on the reverse strand, counting down.
CTCGGATACTTCACGATGATTGTTTCCCCACCCATGGGAAGCTGCCTTGTGACCAGGAAATGGCAAGCAGTTTGCTGCTGGTGTGGCTGGTGGAGGCTTGCCCTTGTCGGGCACCTGCTCTCAGGCATGGTCCTGACCTCTTCATCTGCATTGTCATAGCCAATTCTCACCCGAGTCCTATGCAATGGGAACTATTATGGTCCCTAATGTTTAACTGAGAAAACTAAGGCTTTTGAGAACTTTTGCTGTTTTAAAATATATATTTTCCAGTTTTGTACATAAACCGAGATTTTTGCTACTTTCACATTGTACTCTTTAAAACTGATCCAAGTTGAATTTTCACAAAATTTGTCTTAAAAAAAAAAAAGCAAGCCAGGGATGTAGCTCAGTGGTAGAGCACTTGCCTAGCATGTGCACGGCCCTAGGTTTGATCCCCAGTACCCCCCAAAAAGTGTGTTTGCACTTTTGTGTAGACTGCACATGTGGACAGTGAGCAGACTGGAAGTGCACCAGCAGGACCAGAAGGAATCTGAGGGCAGACAGGCCGGCACAGGCCACAGCCTGGTGTGTGGAGGAGCCACAGACTCCTCCGTGAACTGTCCGTGGGTGCTTTCCCAGTGCACAAAAGCTGCATCCAGCAATTGGGACAGAGACTGCATGGCCCATGAAGTTGGACATATTTGCTCTATGCCTCTTGGTAGAAAATCTTAGCCAACCACCCCTCAGGATGACTGAAGGGTTGATGAGAACTGGGGAGGGGAGGAGGTGGTTAGAAAAAGGCCGACTCTGAGGCAAAGCCTGGACTCTGTGCCCATGGCTGCCAGTGCAGCGGCACTGGGCACTGCCATCCATACAACCCAGTACAGGCCACCTGCGGGAATCCCTACGTGCCTGTGGCCATGTGAGCATGCTCCTTTGATGACAGGGGTGATGAACACTACTTGCTTTGGTTAAGTGCAGCACTGATCCTCTCTCATGTAAAGCTGGTGCTGCAACCTTCTAGGTGGATTTCATCAGCCTTTGCAGGGTGCCACCCACTGCTGGAAAGGCAAGGCCCCAGTGGGTGGGTGGGCAGCATGTGATTGCTTCCGGCTCTTCCACTACCTTCTTTCTCAGGACCTCAGAGTGGATTGCTGCGGAGCCCGTGGCTCTGAGCCTGCTCCAGAGCAGCCTGTGTCACCGCAGTGAGTCCAGCAGCAATGGCCTCTCCAGAGCAGTTCCTTTCCACCCCTTCTTGGTTCTTGGAGGGCTGCAGGATGCACAGGTATCTTAGGGTGAGTGGAGAGGCCATGAGGAGGACACCCAAGGACTCTAGAAGAGCCATCTCTGGCTCTGCAGCTGCCTCCTTCTGGAAATGACCTTCTAGGGTGTTTGGAGGATGGTGGAGACTACACATGGCAGATGCTTTTTGTTGTGGTTGTTTGTGAAGCATTTGTGCGTGTGGAGGAGTGGGCATGTGGAAGGGCTTCCTCCAACACTAGGGCAAGATGAGACCATACGTTTGCTAGGATCCTTTTGATTGCAAATAACAATAACCCAACTCACAGTAGCTAAAGTGAAACAAAAGCAACAAAAGGAAATTATGGATGCTTGCACATGGGGGCAGGCGCCTTGCTTGGAGGACCTTTGCCAGAGCTGAGACTTCAGCATTTAGCATGGAGAACTCATGCAGACAAGACTCCTTCACATCTCCCATCTCTGCAAGTCTTTCCTCAGACCTTCAACAGACAGGAGCCACCAGGTGCCTAGGTTCTTTACCTTAGGGGAAAGAGTTCCTTTCTCCCGGAAGGAGTCCCCAAGAGGATCCCCAGGAGGCTGTGGAGATCTGAAGAGGGTTAGGGGTCTATGTACCCTTCGTTGTCCTTGAGTGATTGTAATCAGCATGTCTCACTTTTGTAACTTCAAGAGGTGGTGGGGTGGGGAACCTTCAACTTCCATGAGAAGCCCAAATAAGATGGGGGTAAAGTAGGGGGAAACATGGGATCGGAGAACCTAAAGCAGGGAGGCCATGGAATGGCATCAGCCTTGGCTTGCTTTGTCACTACGCATTTGTTCATGATTGTATGGCAGTGATTCCCTCCTAAATGTAGGACTATTTTGAATGAATAAAAAAGAAAAAACAGGATGATAAAAAAAAATAAAATATATAGTGGAAAATTTGAAGAAAAAAAAAGGTGGTGGGGTAAGACAGGGAGGGTGGGTAGGAAGAGAGACCCGTTGCATGGTGTCCTTCAGGGACAATGCCGCAGGAAGCTGGGGGTCAAGCTGGAAGGGGCTCCTGACTCTCACTCTAACAGCAATAAAATTGTGGCCAGCACCTACACCACCCATCCTGTCTCAGGCATGTCTTAATTCCTTGAAGTGGGGCGGGCTGGAGGGTAGGGGGGGGGAGTTCCCTGGCTGCTCCCAGTGCCCCGTCCTAACCTACTCTTTTTCGTCCTGACATCTGGGAGACACACTGAGCAAGCCCTGCCAGGCCACCTGGCTCCAGACAAGCTTGTGGCTGCGCTCAAGCCTGGGTGACAGTGAGGAGGAAGATCCTGCTGTGGAATGGCCAGTGAACCACCCCAGTGGAGGTCAGCTACAGGGTGGGGCAGATGCCATGTAGATGACCTCAGGGAGAGGGCGCCAACCACCATCTGGGCTCAGGAATAGTGAGGACCAAGAGGAAGGAGGGGCAGGGAGCACTAGGAGGTGAGAATGGTGAGGAGGTGAGGGAGGAGTGGCAGGGA
>PVKS010034411.1:0-20917 GCA_004027875.1 Aplodontia rufa | reverse complement strand
CGATGTGGCAAATCTGGAGAGAGCTTCAGGGGAAGAGGCATTTGAGGGAATATGGTTTTAAAGGAGGGGTAATGGGGAGGGAGAATACAGTACAGATGGCCAGAACTCAGGCCTGTATGCAGGAAGGGGAAGCGATCTTCAGGGTTCCATAGGGCAGATGAGATAGGATTAAATACACAGTTGGTTCCCTTTCTCTTCCCTGGCCCTTTCCTTCCTTCCCCATTTGCTCAGTTCCTTGTTATGGTGAGGAAGGTGACCACGTTGTGTTGGGGGGGAGAACCTGAGCAGGCAGGAGAGAGGGAAGGAGAGATCAGCAGAGCAGGGAGTGAGTCAGCTCAGCAGGCCGAGGAGGACATCCCGCTGGGGTGCTGGTGGCTCAGGTCCAAGTGCATTGAGGAAGGGGGTTCCATGGGTCCATGCAGGAGCAAAGGAGGGATGAGGAGGCATCTGTCTTGCAAGAATGACCTGGTGTGGGGCAAGAGGAGGCTTCCACGTGGTGGTGTTGTAGGCAGGGATGTCAGAGCTGAGTGGGACAGGGAGAAGACTGATCAAACAAGTAAGTACATAAGGATAAGGGAGCTGATTGCTCACCGGAGAAGGACTTTACAATTAAGGGGGAAGGTAGAATAAACTTCCTGAGTTGGGATTGCGATTGGAATTGAGTGTGAAGATATGGGTTTCAATATGCATAGGTGGACACATAAACAAGCAGAGGTGTAAGTAGGTGTGTGTGTGTAACGTAATTTAACACGTTTCCTAACTCTGTCCACTGAGCTGGTTAGGTCCTGGAAACAGCAACTGCTCCATAGCAATGAATACCTCTAGCACAAAGTTGACTTTTCAATCACGTTCTTTCCCAAAAGAAACCAGGAGAAATGACAGATTCCAGGGTTGCAGGTAGGGAAGTATGGAACCAGTACCTGCTGAGCCAGAGAGCAAGGAAGTCAAAGAGACAGAAGCTGCCCTAACAGTTTACGGTTGGCAAAAAGGATGACATGGGGAGGTCTATAATGATAGCAAGAGTATGTCTGTTGCATAAAACAGGAAATAATGAGTTCAGGCAGATACATAGGTAAATTGAAAGAAAACAATGAGGAACAGGATATTCCCACTGTTCATTAGTGCCTTTCATGAAATGCTTACTAACTACAAAGGAACTATGGATAACTTGGCAAAGAGAAGCCACGTAACACCACTTTAATCTAGCAATCCAAGTGAGCATGATCAGTAGCAGTGAGAGTTGAGATCCTACGCCATCCAATCAGCTTCAAGAACACAGAGCCTCACTTCTGCCATGTTCCTGCTAAAGATGCTGAACGGGATCTCATCATGAGGAGACATCAAACAAAGGGAGGGACCTTCGGCAAAATGACCTGCCTGTAATCTTCAATCCTATCAAAGCCTTCAAACAGGCATGAAAGCTAAGGAAATAAGCAGGAGCTGTTCCAGACTGAAGGAGTCTAAAGAAACTTGACAACTGAATATAGGAAATTTATCTAAACTGGATCTGTTTGTGCTAAAGGACATTATTGGATACAACCAGCTAAACGTGCATGGAATCTGAGGAGAAGTTGGTACAAAGGATGGATGTAAATTGCCCGATTTTGAAGGTTGCATCTTATTTATTTGGATAATTTCCTTATTTACAGACATACACATTAAACGTGGGGCTGGGAATGATATAATGAGAGTGTGTTTGCCAACTTGCAAATGGCTCAGGAAAAAACCTTGGCTGTGTACTTGCAACTTTTCTGTATGTTTGAGATTGTTTCAAAATTTTAAAAAGTGTTTTTAATTAAAAAAAAAAAACACACTCAGTGCTTTTGCCAGTCTGCCATTGCCATGATGCACTTGCTGTAGGTAGCAGCCTCCTTCTCCGCCTGGGCCCTTGAGTGAACACATATGGAGCCCATGTAAGGGCAGGCAGCCCCCAGGATCTAAGCCTGGCCATGCCTGTGGCTTAAAGCAGAGCTGTGCAAAGAAACCCAACCAAAAGCAAGAAGGCCCACATCACCCACAGATGCAACCTGAACCTGAGCCCCGTGTGAAGCACAACCCTAAAGAGGTTGGAGTACCTTGGGTGGAACATTATGCTGCAGAACTGGGTCACCAAGGGAACAGCAGCCCCTTCATGATCAGCAAACCAGTGGCTCCAGTTCTATCACCAGGAAGCCAGCAGGGTCAGGAAACTGCTAGGTCTGGGTCAGTGTTGCTGCTGCCCTGGAACCACACTGCACCTACTAAGGCTGCACCAGGATAATGGAGTCCTCTCTTCCCACTCCTCAGTCTCTGTGAGCAATGTCTGGATACTGAGGTCTCCATTACTGCCATCAGATCCCTCCATGACTCCGCTTGACAGTAGGAACAGTGGAAAAGGAAATAGCCTTCCCCGGCCTTTCAGACCTCATGCATGTGCATCAAGCTAGACCTAAATTCCACCCTCCTCACCATCTCCAAGGAGTGTTGGAAATGCATTTTTCAAATTCCTGCATCACAGGAAGGATTGCTAGAACAAGGATGGAATAGATGCCAGATGTCAAACCTTAGTGGGAAGGAGGGAGAGAGGAGGAGCTATAGTTTATTTAGAAGATGGAATGCTTATATCATAATGAAATTAAATAACCTACAGCTAAAATCTGTGTAAATCTTGACACAGTGATGTTGTACAAAAATGAAAAAGTCATAAAAACAATGTAAAGAGCTTAATCCATTCATATAAGTTTTAAAATACTATGTTTTTTAAAGAAAACACAAGTATGTAGAGGAATTCTAAACGCATTAGAATGATAGATCATGGGAACATAGGGAGGGATACAGGACCCAGAGTTTGAGAAATAGCCAGGGCATTCTGGTTATCTATTGCTATGTAACAGACCACCCCATACTTAGCAGCTTCAAAGTCACAGTTGCTTATCTGCTCACAATTCTGTGGGTTGGCAGTGAGGAAGCACTCAGCTGGGATGACTCATTCTGCTCCAGATGTGGGCTGTGCTCACTCGTATTTGGGTCAGCTGGGCTTGCTGGTTCCAGATGTCCTCGCTAATGGGTCTGGGCCTCAATTTTGATGTCTGGACCTCTTTCCTTTTCTACAAGGTCTCTCCCTGTCACCACTCCTATCCTCAGAAAGGCCAACTGGGCTTGTTGACAAAGTGACAGTGTTCCGAGAGGATAAGAAAGAAAGTTAAGAGGCTTCTCTCAGAAGGCCAAGGCCTGGAAGTCATATAATGTCCTCCCACCACAGCCTGTTGTGAAACCAAATTTTGGGTAAGTCCAAGGTCAAAGGGCAGAGATAAATAGTTGAAAATTCTGAAAAGAATTTGCATCAACATTTGATGTACTATGCAGGAGCTCCCGTTGGGTATTGTGTTGGTTGGCTTCTCATCACTAAGATAAAATTCCTGAGATAATTAACTTATAAAGAGAAAAGGTTTGCTTGGGCTCACAGTTTTGGAGGATTCAGTCCATGATTCATTGGTCCCATTGTTTTGAGGCCTATGGTGAAGCATAATATCATGGTAAGACCTCATGGTGGAATAAAACCTCTTATCCTCATGGCCAGGAAGCAAAAAGAGAACAAGAAAAGGGTTGGAATCCCACAGTGCTCCTCAAGGGTGCACTCTCAACTACCCAAGGAGTTCCCCGTGGGCTCTACCTCTTAAAGATCCCACAGCCTCCCAATAACAACACTTGGGGATCAAGACTTTAACAGGCAGATCTTTGGGAGACACTGAAGATTCCAATCACAGAGAGTGGCCTCTTTATGGAAATATGGGCCTGAATTCACTGTGCAAACTTGGAGGTTGACCAGGTAGCTGACCAAGTCATGCACACACAGGCACAGCTGTGGGATTCCCAGAAATATTTTAGGAGATGGCCACTGCAAAAAAAGCATCTTTGGTCTAGGAGATGGGGGGCTTGAGCCCATTGAGACTGGAGTTTCAATCAACTTTAGAGATGCTGATTCTCAATGGATGTAGATGCTGATGTTGCATTTATCTTTTCCTAGCATCGATGCAACTGACATTTAGCAGTTTGTTAATTACAAGATGTTTATGGCATTTATATAGAACTCATTTCAGATTCTACAGCCTCGGGACACTGAAAACATGTTTAGAATGTGGTTTATTCAAGTACTGAATTTAGCGAGATTTTCAGCATGCAGCCCTGCTCCCCACCAATGTTGGTATTTGTATGATTTCTTCTTTTATTAACTGATGATGCTGAAGATGATGATGATGATCAGATGTTACAGTGGATCTGATGTCCTTTCTTCTTCCTCCTTGTACCAGCCCATGATGAATCCTAAATTCTTATACTTTTATTTACTTTTTCTGTGTGTGGTGCTGAAGATTGAACCCAGAGCATTGTGCATGTGAGACAAGCACTCTACCACTGATCTATACTGCCAGCCCCCCAACTTTATTGAAGTATAATTTATGTATAATAAGGTTCACTAAATTTAGGTGTGCAATTGATAAATTTTGACAAATTCATAAAAAATGTAACCACCGCTGCAATCAAGATATAACATTGTCATTAATCCAAAACATTTCCTATACCCTTTGTAGTCAATCTCCTGCCCTAACTTCCTGGGTGCTGGTAACCACTGATTTGCTTTCTATGTGTGTAGCTTTGCTGTTTCTAGGATTTCAGATGAATGGAATCATGCAGATTGTAGCCTTTTGTGTCTGGGTTTTTTTTTTTTTTCTTTTTTCACTTAACAAAATGTTCTAAGAATCACGGATTTTCTTGGACATGTCATTAGTTCATTATTTTTATTGCTGAATAGTATTCCACTATATGGATGTATCACAATTTGTCAATAATGTCATCGAAAGACATTAGAGTTGTTCCTAGATTTTTACCTTTTTTTAAATAAAATTTTTGAGACAATCCCACTAAAGTGCCTAGGCTGGCCTTGAACTCTTGTTTCCACCTCAAAGCAACTGGAATTACTGGTGTGCGCCTCTGTATCTGGCTAGTTTATAGAAATTATGACTAGGATTGCCATAAATATTTGTGTACGGGTTTATTTGTCAACATAAGCTTTTACTTCTTTAGGGCAGTACTCAGGAATGGGATAGTTGATCATAAGGAAATTATGTATTTAAATCTAAAAGAAACTGACAAACTGTTTTCCATTTTTCATTCCCATCTACAATATGGAGTTGAGTGCTACTTGCTCAACTTATTCCTGATAGGGTATTTTAGAGCAATCATAAAAAGAGGTGGAAGCGGGAGCAGAGGGAGGGAATTCAACAGGACCTGGCTACGCTGCTTTAGCTGAGAGAACTTCAGAGCTTAGAGACTTGAAGCAAGAATGAGATGAAAAAGACAAAGAAGCAATTACCCCGTAAATATAGCAGCAAATATGTGCTAAAACAAAAGGAATTGCCAGCTGTGGAAGTGGCCTGTGGCAGACAGAGTTGGAAGAAAAATAAACAAGGCTTGTTCAGTAAACAAGGCGATAGTTAGGAAAGACAGAGCTGACTACTGAATAGGAAAAGGGCTTGACTGTTGCCCGTCTTCCTCTTGCTGTTCATATTAGTCTAACTGCAATGCGCCTTTGGTATCGAGAAGTGATTTATGTTCTTGATGAACCACTCATATACCTGTGTGGCACCCATCTACGAGAGGGGATATAGCAGAGCGCCATGTTTCTAACCCGTAATGTGCATAGGAATCACCCCAGGAATCTTGTTAAACACGGTCCCAAATCCAACAGGTCTGAGCTTTGGCATTTCCACTGGAGTTCCAGGTGAGGACGATATTGCAGAGCTGCAGGTGTGGTGTGATACGGCATGGATTCAAATCCTACCTCCAACATTTACAGCCTTGTAAACCAGGATACATTTTGTAACCTGTCTACCTCAGTTTCCCCCTGAGGGTGTGGTGAGGATAATATGAGTCACTGTTCATCAAGTACTTGGACCGGTGCCAGGCACACAAAAGGTGCTGCTTCATATACTTCTGGTTTTCAGTGGGCTCCAATGTCCTTGTGGTCTAACCAGCCTTAAACCATGCTGACTGAGCCCCGCACAGTGTTTTTATTTATTTATTTATTAAATTTTTATTTATTTATTTATTTTTAAAGAGAGAGGACAGAGAGAAAGAAAAATCCATTTTATTTAGCTTTTCATGTGGCTTTCATTGATCTGAAACTTCCTTGTGTACGTGGCGCTGGGGTTCGAACCTGCATCCTTGCGCATTCCAGGGAATCACCGCAACCGCTGAGCCACTGCTCCTACCCCCACACAGTGTTTTCAGTCCTCCCAGGTCCTGTGAGTACTGCCAGTGGCAGGCAGCGGCTAGTTCTGCTTAGGATGCTAATTAAGTGAGCCCTTGGCAGCCACCAGAGTGAGACTGCTTTGGAGAAAGAAAAGCCACTGAAAGGATGTCAAAGAGAGAGATTAACCGTTTGATATGCTCCACCTAGTGGAAAAGTCACCAGTTCAGCCCTGTGGGGTGACGGTGGATATTTCTAAAAGCGGGGATAATGCTGGGAAGGTGCTCAGCTAGTGCAGTTGAAAGAATTTCCAGTCTAACCTGAGGGCGCTGTCAACAGCTAAGAGCGCTGCACCAACCTGCCCTTCTCACCAGGAGAACCGGGCAGCCGAGCAGCCAGCGAACAGAGTCCCCAGTGTTGTTTGCGTCCGCCCCTTTCATCTGCCTCCAGCACCCGTGTAGATGGCCTAATTGGTCCTCTGGATGTAGCCCTCTTTGGCCTGTCAGCTCAGCTCTGTACATGGCCCACTTTCATGTCCCGCTTGCTTGGCATATTGCTCTCTTCTCGCGGTTTTCTGATGTTAAAAAGCAGCTTGTGGAGCCTGGATGATCTTCTTACCAGTTCTGCCTCCCTGTTAGTTACCATATTAGAAGAACAGCTGCTAATCTCAATTAGGTTGTGATTACTAATTAGCAGCTACCTGTCAGGATCCAGCCGCCCTCATCCTGGTCGTCAGCTCTTTGTCATGCAACCGGTACACCTGGTTTCCATGAGAACCATTTAGCAGGATGCCTTCGTTTCTGTGGCTTTGATAATATCTCTCCAGCACACACTGAGGTTCCTTGTCAGCTTCTCGCTTCCTGATTATTTCATTTCAGCGTCTGACCAGTCTACACCTACTGTCAACACAGGCTTGTCTTGGAAAAGGCGATCAGGTGATTAGTAACTCAATTCATTGAACTTAGGTTTAGAATCAACAGCTGGATGGGGGGCTCTCCTGCCTGGGTCTACTCACCTATACCAAGAGTGGAAACTACGTATGAGGGCCGAATCTGGCCTGCTGCTTACTTTCGTAAACAAAGCTTTACTGGAATACAAGCCCATGGAATCACATGTTGTCATGTGACAACAAACAGCAAGGTGGTTGGGTCAGAGACTGCAGAGCTCATAAAGCCTCAGGTATTTACTACCCAGTCCTTTACAGAAGCATCTTGTCAACCCCTGACTTATGTCTTTTTCCAAGTGTGGTTCCTAGAACGGCACCATCAGCATCACTTGGGAACTTGTTAGAAACTGAAATTCTCAGGCCCTCCCCAGAGCTATTGAATCAGAAACTCAGAGGGCAGAGTCCAGTAATCTGAAGCTTTAAAAAATTCTTTTAGAATATTGGCTGACAAATAAAGCTTGCATACACATGTTAAAGGCGTCCTGATGACTTGATACGTGCATGCACTGCACAATGCCGTCACAATCATCACCATCTATCCTGTCCATTAGATCCGCAGAACTTGTTCATCTTACATCAGAAACCTGCACTCTTTGCTAGAAATCTCCAGTAATCTGAATTCTTAACTATTTAATTGACAAAAAGATTGTATATATTTGAGGTGTGCAATGTGATGATTTGATATATGTGTGCATTATGTAATGATTTTCATGATCACATTAATTAACATGTCCAACACCATCCACCCTGTAAATTAGATGCCCAGAACATGCTCATGTTATAACTGACAGTTTGTACCCTTTGATGAACATCTTCAGTAATTTGGACTCTAATCTAACAGGCACTCTGGGTGATTTGAATGTGCATTGGGGTGAGAGAAACTGTGACCTCTTCCATTGAACCTAAGAGTGCTGGTTCCATCATGCACACCCAAGACACCATGGCACAGAAATGACGGGGATCTCCTGTTTATCACCTGGTCTTCTTCCATGTTAGAAACTTAGCGACGTGTATGACATCTCACTTCACAATATCTCTCACACTGTTTTGCTCTTTGTAGGTTGACTATGGGCTTGGATAGGCAGTTATTTCCATTTGTGTGTAGTCAAATCAATCAAGATGCTTTCTGTGGTGATCTTTGTGATCATTTCTCCTCTGTCTTCCAGTTTTCTGGAAGATCTACTAAGTGTCGAACCTCAGGAACTAGCCTCAAGTATTGATATTTTTGTCTCCAAGCTCATCTCTTCATCTTTGGATTGCTTTCTTGAAGAACTTTGAATTCTGTCTTCCAGCTCATTTCACTCAAAAATTTAGCTGAACTATTAAGTTATCATTTTGGTAGTCTTTTCTATAATTTCCAAGAATTTTGTTTATTTCACAGAATTGCTCTTTTTTTATGAGTATAATGCTCTCACAACTACTTTTGAGGGTATTAAATTTTAACATTTTTTTTCTTCTTTTCCTCTAGTAACTGCTTCCTCATAGATCAACTCTGGTTGGCTTTTAGAAGCTTTTCCCAAATGTTTGGCTGTTAGTTGTCTGCTCATTTTGTGTTTAAGGGTCTATCCTACAGACGTAGGATTGCCAAATTCAGCCCATCTACCACTTGTTTTTATAAATAAAGTTTTATTGGAACACACCTACATTCCTTCATGTATTAGTTACAGTCCTTTTTCTATGACTGCTGTTGTGTTAGTGGTGAAATTGTGAGCTTGCAACGGAGAACTGAACTGCAAAGCCAAAAGGATGTACTCTCTGTCTCTTCAACCAAAACAATGATGATTTTAAACTGAACACAATATTTTTCATAGCCAAATAGAAGAGATAATCCCAGGTACCTTGATTTCATCATACATGTTTACATACTTACTACTTATGTGTTTGTGAATAAGGAATTCTGAATATAGATAGGTGTAGCGGGCAACATGGGGACCATTTCAAAGTGAGTATTTTAATTTCTAGATGGGGATACTCACTTTCCACCTGCTAGCAATAATTTGGGGCACAGGCCTGTCTCCAACTCTGACAGTTCCCTTGTTAGAAATACTGCTTCAGAGAGACATATTGTTAGTAAATCATTCTGGGGAGGAAGAATCTCTTTTTCTTCCTCTCTCTGCTAGCCCTGAGAAAGTAGGAAATTCTCAGGCTCTGCCTTTTTCTCCAGTCCCGACACTCATTTAAGGACCCTCCCTACAGAGGGCATCTATTTAGAAAGTTCCTTCTGCAGCTTGATCCTGAGTCCCTGGCTAACCCCTGCCCAGTGTCAAGGACAGTGGAGAGGACGCCTGTTGTCCCAGCTGCTTGGAACATACCACATATCCTATCAACTGTCCAAGAACCCATTCAGCATCTGTGTTTGACTAGAAGCATGGAGTTTCCCTGGGTCAAGAGCTCTCGAACTTTATGTACACCAGAATCTCTTGAAAGGTTGTCAAAATCCAGATGGTTGGGTCCCACCCCCAGGATTTCAGATTCAATGGATCTGGAGTTAAGAATCTGTAGCTCCCCAGTGTTGCTACTGTGGTCCAGGATCTCCTGCTGTGGCCCTGATTGGGAATGAAGTTCTTACCTATGGGGTATCTCTCCCCTTTTTGTGCTTTAAGCTATAATATTTTTTGATTCCCCCCGCCCCCACTTTCTATCTTCCTGGAGCCCATCAGTTTCTGGCATATTGGTTCTTATTTTATTGGTCTATTTTCTGGAAGATTTTATTCTTTCAAACTACTCTTATCACTCCCATAGACTTGGAAGAGGAAGGAGACAGACCAGGTGTTTCATCTTCCATTGTGATCTCTTCCCATACATGTATGCTTAAAGAGGACTTGTCTCATTCTATATTTGCCTCAAATAATTAATGTGTTAGAAGATTGCCCCCTGTAATTTATTTTAAAGTGTTGGTTTAACTTGTTTTTCTTTCCCAAATAGTTAGCCATTTGTCCCAGTATCGTTTATCCAATATTCATCCTTTTATCACTGATTTGTGAAGCCACCTTTAATATGCACTATGTTTGGGATCGATTTCTGAGCTAGCAAGTCTATTACATTGATCTTCCTGCCAATTCTTTTGTCAGTGAACGCTGCTCTAATTATTGAAGTTATATAATCTGGTAGGGGAAGTTCTTTTTCATTAATTTTTACTTTCAGTATATTCAATATATGTATTTTGGCCCTTTGTCTTAAAAATCAGTTTGCTATGCTCCCCTCTCTCCATCTATCTTGGACTTTTAATGAAGATTTCATAAATCTATTAAGAATTTTGTGAAAGATTGGTGTTGCTTTTCCAATGCAAAAAATCCCATATCAGTTTATTCAAGACTCTTTTTTCTGTAGCTCAAACTTTTATAGCATCCTGCAAATAGGTCACATACTTCCCTAGGTATTTTAACTTTCTTGTTGAACTTATGAAGTGGGACTTTATTTTTCATTACAGTTTCTTATTCTCATTTTCAGAGAGATTTGGGGGTGGAACAGAGAGAACACTTGCAAGAAGGCCTATTTTTGTAATAAGAGAATTTGATGTGGATTGGGAGTTTTGGCTCACAAAAATGGGTGTTTATTTTGGATTTCAATATGTTTGAATTAACAGTAATGCTTGGTGGTTCTTGACTTAAAGCCCATAATAATAAGCTTACTCTATGCTGAATTTTTACAATAAAACAAAAAGAATGTTAAAAACCTAATAATAACCATAATGTGATTTGTAGTTGTGCTGCCCTTCAGTAGCTGGGGACAATGGAGTGCGGCAAGCATACAATTAAGCAAACTGCCTGCTTTTCATGTCACCCAAGGCCAGTTCACTCAGTGCCAGGTACTACCAGAACAAGTCAACCCTTAACAATTGCCTTTGGTTTAGTGCAAGGCTCCGAAATGATATTTCCAATTTTGGATACTGTTTTGCATATTATTGCCTTTAGTTCACAAGACAGAATGTATTTTTCAAGTATTAAAATCTTATCCTGGTACTAAACTTGAGTCATGCATGCTCTGAAAAACATGAAAATGCTGCATCATAATATTGGGAGGTAGGGCTGGAGTGGTGGCTCGGCGGTTACAGAGCTTGCCCGGCATGAGTGAGTAGGTGGGTTCGAACCCCAGCACCCAAGTGCACAACTAAGTGTCAGAGCAACAAAAGCCATGTGAAAAACTCAATAAAACTTGATTCTTAAAAAAAATTAATTCTGTCTGTCTCTCTCTTTCACACACACACACACACACACACACTGTCCTGTCTTTAAAAAAAAAGCAAATAATATTGGGGGGTAAAACTTAAAATAAGAACTATTTACAGGCTACCCACACACATATAAAAAACTCAGGGAATAAAGAGAAGCTACTTAGAAAGTTAAATATCCATTATTATCTAAAGAAAATAAAGACAGACAGAAATAAAACTCATGCCTAAGGATCATCAAACAAAGTAGTTCATCTAAGACTAAGGCACCCCCAAAGGGAAGACATGCCATTATTTTGTATACCATAAAGAAAGGAAAGAATTCTACCAGATAAACTATGTCCTAGTGTAGATTGTAAGACTCATCCCAATTTTAAAGATTTTTTTTTAAAGAGGGGGAATATGAGCTTTTAAAATCAAGGGTATTTGTTGGAATGATTTTAACTATAATTAATTAGAAACCTGGTTCAGAAATATGTTGGTTTATATACTTGGAAGTTGAGAGGAAGGACAGGCTTCAGAAAGTGGCTCATCCGGAAGTTCAATATTGACATTAAGGACCCACTCTCCTATCACAAGATCAACTCCATTGCAAGACTGGTTCTCTTGTAGATAAAACACAGACATCAACATTGTTGTACTTAATGGCTAGTATACTTATCCCCAAGTGATGTACACTGCCACATTCTTAATACACCAGTTTTTTATACATACATGAAGCTGTATCTAGAATCAGTCAGTAATTGATTTTCTATACCTCCACCAGTTCTCTAATGTTACTTTATTTGGTTGTTTATGTTTACCCCTTTCCTTACTATTTCAGAAATGCTTGATTGTCCTGTAAAGCTTCATTAAAACTGTGTATAGCCAAGTGTGATGGCACACAGCTGTAATCCCGGTGGCTTAGGAGGCTAAAGCAGGAGGATCTCAAGTTCAAAGCCAGCCTCAGCAATATAACAAGGCTCTAAGCAACTTAGTGAGAACTTGTCTCAAAATAAAAATTAAAAAGAAAAAAAACCAGATTTTAACAGTAAATGTGCTGCAGAGTACTGTGTTCACATGGTATCAAACACAAAGGATTATTTTCCTAAAAATCAAAAAGACATTTTTCAGATATTCTCAATGATTCTATTCTAAATCGAGTCACCTGCCCTTCCCTAAACACACCATTATCTAGAGCTGTGCTACACAATACAGCAATGATTTGCTGCTAGTCACCTGAAGAGGCAAATGGAGTCCCTGCCCAAAATGTATAAATGATGAGATAGAGGAGCTTCACAAGCACCAAGAGGGTCTGCAAATGATCATCTGGGACACAGGTCTATCTCCTCGCCTTAAGGCAACTCTTCTAGACCCCTTCAAATGTTCAAAAGTTACATAACTTAGGTTTCTGGGGAAAGCAAGGCAAACTCTCAAGCAGGTCCAAAGTGGTTGGATAAAATAAGGAAAGCAGACTGGCCTGGGTTTTTATTGCAGTTGGGCTGACGACAGCATGAGAGTTCTGGGAGCAGGCGAGGGCTGCATGGTTTGAATCTCCCTTCAGTTTTGAAGAGAGTTCCCAGAATTTCTTATCAGCTTGCATAGGTGCAGGGCACAAGAGAAGAAAGGGGTGAGGCTTAAAGCTGCCAGCAGTCAAACATAAAAAATAGAGTGAGGGGTTAGCGGTGGCTCAGTGATTAGGGCACTTGCCCAGCATGCCTGAGGATGTGGGTTTGAACCCAGCATCATGAACACAAGGAAGTTTTGGAGCAATGAAAGCCACATGAAAAACTAAACAAAATTGATACTCTCTTTCTCTCTCTCTCTTGTTGTCCCTATCTTTCTTTTTTAAAAAAATAGAGTGACACCAAATTAATAAAAAAGAAATGAAATTTTGAAGATCTATTTGCTCTTCAGTCCTGCTGGACACATTTCAAGTATATAACAGCCACATCTGGCAGTCTTTTAGAATATTTCCACCATCCCAGAAGGTACTATTGGACCACACTGCTCTAGCACAGGGTCTGCAAGCTGCCATTCACAGAGCAAATTCCATCCAGCAACTATTTTTATATAGTCTGTCAACTAAAAGTGGTTTTTGCATTTTTAAATGGTTGGAAATACTCAAAAGAAGGGTAAAATTTCATGACACAAAAATGATATGAAATTCAGATTTTAACGTCCACAAATGAAGTTTCATTGGAACAGCCATGCTCATTCACATATGTATTGTCAGTGCTATTTTCCCATCACAATGGAGTGAGTAGCTATGACAGAGCCAGTATGACCACAAAGTCTATAACCAACTCTCAAGAAAAAGGCTTACTGGTTCCTGGTCTGCAGGTACACTCTGACTGTTACACAATCAAGCTCAGTGGTATGGGAAGGGCTGGGGGTCAGGTTCTTGAAGTCTCCTTGGGTGTGGAGGCCTGAGGGGTCCCTGCAAAGGACAGAACAGAGATGCTGGGTAGGCCACCAAGAACACCCACTGTACCTAGTAGGAAACATGAACAAAGGTATAACCTCTGAGTGGAACTGAGCCAACGCTCTCCAAGGTGGATCCCCTACTCACTAAACAAGCACCATTTCTTACCCTGCACCCTTTTCACACTGACTCAATACTTTTTGATTCTATTTTATGTTCATGGTTTCACTCAAGATCCATGTTTTCTCAGTCCTAAAAAAGAGATTTTATATTCATTCATCTTAATCATTGTTCTTGCTGGAATGTGTAAGATACAGAACGTCAAGCCAATACTTTCTACCATAATTTTCACCCTCGCATTCTCTCTCCTACTCTCTCCCCTTTGCCTCCAACCAATTGCCTCCTGTTTTTCTGATAATTATTTACATTTCTTACTTTTAAAATGCCCCTACCTGATTAACTTTGGTCAGATAATTTTAAAAAGTGAAACTCAATAAAGACATGGAGACTTTTAGACACTAGAAAGTTTTGGTATTTGTTATGGTTTGAATGTGAGGTGTCCCCAAAAGTTCATGTGCAACAATCAATGCAAGAGGGCTGAAGTGAAATGTTTGGGTTATAGGAGATTTAACCCAGTCAGTGAGTTAATCCCCTTATAGGGATTAGCTGGCAGCTGCAGGCAGCCTGTAGGGTGTGACTGGAGGAGGTGGATCATTGGGGGCGTGCCTTTGGGATACATATATATATATTTTTTTTTAATAACTTTATTTAGTTTTTCACATGGCCTTCATTGCTCCAACATTTAGTTGTGTATGTGGTGCTGGGGTTTGAACCCAGGTCCTCATGCTTGCCAGGCAAGCGCCCAAACCGCTGAGCCACCGCTCCAGCCCCTGGGATATATATTTTGTATCTGGAGCTGAGTCTAGCTCTTGCCTGGAGCTGCTTCCCTCTGCCACACCCTTCTGCCTTGATGTCCTGCCTCACCTTGAGCCCTGAGGAAGGGAGCCGGCCTTCTATGGACTAAGACCTCTGAAACTGAACCCCCAAATAAATTTTTCCTCCTAAAACTGTTCTTATCGGGTCTTTCAGTCACAGTAGTGAAAAAAAGCTGACTAAAACACTGTTTTGATCTATAGAATTTTAATCACAATCCATTCATAAATTGAGTTTTCCCCCTCAGAATTGAACACACATTCTGAAACACGCACCAGGTCAGATTTAGTTCAAGTTATGGGAACAAGTTGTTAAAACATACATTTATTGAACTTTATTTTTAGAGTACTTTTAGGTTAGGTGGATAGCAAAATTGAGTAGAAAGTACAGATATTTCCTGTATGTACCCCTGACATAGCCTCCCCCTTAATCGATACCCCCGATGAACCCACCCTGATGCATTATGATTAACCAAAGTCTGTGGTTTACATTAGGTCTCACTCTTGGTGCTATACATTCTGTAAGTTTGGAAAAATGTGTAAGGGCGTATTTGCGTCGTTACAGTATTGCACAGAGTAGTTTCACTGCCCTACAAATCCTGTTCTTCATCTGTTCAAACCTCCCTCCCATAATCCCTGGCAACCACTGATCTTTTCACTGCCTGCATAGTTTTGTCTTTCCCAAAAGTTTTCTTGAGATTTCTTCTTTAATCCATGTGTTATTCAGAAGTGTGTTGATTAATCTCCAAGTACACTTGGATTTTCTGGCTATTTTTCTGTTACTGCTTCCCATTGTGTTTAATTCTGTTGCGTTCTGAGGGCTTGCATAGCATGATTTCCATTGTTTTTGACTTGTTAAAGTATGGTTTATGGCACAGAATCTGGTCTATCTTCGTGATGTTCCATGTGAGCTTCAAAGAAATGTGTAGTCTGTTGTTAGATGAAATGTGTGTTACATGCAGTTGATTGTTGGGTTCCACTGAGTTCTTATTGATTTTCTGCCTTTTGGAGCTGTCAATTTCTAATAAATGAGGGTTGAGGTTTGAATCTTTTGTTTTTTTAATTTTATTTATTTTTCCATCTGACCTTAGTTTCTCCGACACTTAGCTGCGTATGTGGTGCTGGGGTTTGTACCCTGGTCCTCCCACATGCCAGGTCACTGCTCCAGCCCCAAAAGTTTGCATCTTTTATAGGGAGGTGTCTCTTTCTTCTTGATGTTCTAGCCTCTCCTATTTGATATTCTGTTGTTAAGCATATATACTCATTAAAGGTTACTAGAGTCTTCTAATTGACTCTATTATTATTACATAATTCTCTTCTTTATGCTTGGTAAGTTTCCTTTCTCTGAAGTCTGCTCTGACTAAAATTGATATAACTATTCTCACTTTCTTCTGACTAGTATTTGCATGGCATTATCCATTAACTTTTAATTTGAATATATCTTTATATTTAAAATGGATTTGTTATAGACAACATATAAGTGGACCTTGTCCTGCTTTTCACTTTAACAATCTCTGTCTTTTAATTGGTGTACTTATTATTGATGTTCAAGTTGATTACTGATATAGCTAGATTAATAACTTCAATATTTGTTATTGTTCTTTTTTTCAGGTTTTTTTTTTCTTTTTTAGTTTCAGAGGTTTCTACTGAAATATCCTCAACCTTAGAGAGTCTTTCGCCATCCTTGTCTAGTCTACTCATAAGCCCATCAAAGGCATTCTTTATTTCTGCTGCAGTGTTTTTGATCTCTAGTATTTTTGGGAGGGTCTTTCTTAGAATTTTTTAAATCTTTGCTTGCATTGTTCATCTGTTCTTGCATAATGTCTACTTTATCTATCTGAACTGTTAACATATCAATCACAGCTATTTTTAAATCCCTGATCTGATTGTCCAACATCCCTGCCGTATCTCAGTCTGATTCTGATTCCTGCTCTCTCTATTCAAGCTGTGATAACTTTTTCTTGATAGGCCTGATGTACTTGGTAGAGGCTGCCTTTAGTAATGCGGTGGTAAGGTGTGGAAGAGAGCCTGTTAGTGCTCCTATACCTCTGGACTGTGAACTTCACAACAGCTCCTCAATCTCTCTCCTGCACCCCCCTTAGATGGGTCAGGATTTCTGGAGGGGCTGGAGTTGGATATTTCCCTTCTCTTGGGTTCATTAGGCTTTGGTAAAACCCCAGCAGATTAGGCTCTGATTAGTTTCTCCTAAGCGCCGATCTTGTTAAGAACGGAATACTGCAGCATGTTTCAAAATGGTTCTTTTTCCTCTTCCCCTGCTGCAGGTATGAGAGAAATTTTCTCTGATATTTACTGTGAAAACCTGGTAGAGCTCCAGGAGATAGAACTCACAAAATCATTAGGGTCCTCCAATGACTTGGTTCCCCTGGAGTTTTAAACGCTCAGCCTGGTCCACACTGAGCCTCCAGTAATTCATCAGTTAAGCTGAGGTTTTCATGTGCACTGGTTCCTGGAGAGATTTCCACTCCTGTAGGTTGGACTTCTCTGTATTTTCCTGCTCTTCCGCAGGGGGTGGGGAGTGGGGTAGTAGTTTACTTTCACTTCTCTTACAGATCTCAGCATTGCTGATTTTTCAGCTTTTTGCTTGATGTTAGGCTAGAGTAGTCTCTTCCACATTCCTTACATTCTGACTCAGAAACCTGAAATCATAACATTTTATTATTTGCCTATGGTACCATGCTTGGTGCTCCATAGGATATAATGTAAATGAACTTATAATTAGAGGAATCTTTTTGAAAATGGATTTCTTATTTAGAGAATATGAGTTAAGTTTGACTTTAAAATTCTGCAGAGTTTTAATTTTCCTACCGGCGGTTTATTGAAGGGGAATTTCACTGCCAATTCAAACAGATAAGGGGTCAGTGAGTTTTGAATAAGATGCATTGGCCTTGATTTTATAAATGCTTTAATTCTACATACTTCTTTTCATGGCTTGCTAATGAATGATGTTTATGAATATAAAGAAACCTAAAGCAGGAAAGGTGAAAGGTTGGATTAACTAAAAGCAGAAGAGGGATGTCAAGTGAGAACAGTTCAGATTGATTAGTTTAGGGGAGGCTACAGTGATATTGATGTTGCATAAGCCTGGAAGAAGCCCACATGTTGCTCTGACTGCTAATTGGTTTTGAATGGAACAAATTGTGGATTTAAAAATTTGTGTTGCCCCTCGAAGCTATTATCTTTTTAAAAACAAAAGAGACAGAGAGTTGTCTTTATTGAAAGCATTAATAGCTTTTGGCAGAAATGGAATTTAAACACAGCCCTACCCAACAGTTCACCCCCTCACCCTCTGCTAACCGAGGCAGGAGGATTTGCAGGTGCCTCTATCAGAAATGCTGATGTGCTTCCTTGGAGGGAGGGAGGCTGCCAAGTCTCGGAGGAATGGGCCTGGAGGAAGCAAGTGGGACTGAATTTCAGGAGAGAGAGAAAACAAAGAAAAGCAGGGAGCAGGTTTGTGCCTGTTCATCTTTACTTCCTGCTTTTCAGAGTGCATGAGGCTTAATCCTCAGGTGGGTATCCGGAGCAAGGTGTGGCAAAGCAACTGCTTCTGCCACCCATTCTGGTTATGTGAAGGATGCCCGGCCACATCTGCCCACTGCACCACCCCTTCACACCAGACCAGGGGGACCTGCCCCAGTGGCTGCCCCCACTTCTGCATCCTCAGTCACCAGTCATGAGCACCCTGTTATTTCAAAGTCCTCACCTCCCTAGCACAATAGCAGCGGACAATGTCAGGTCAGGGTTTGTGCCTCCTGTTTCTGCCCGAGTGGATGGCGTTTAGAGGAAGAGCCAAGGTGAAGGGACTTGACACCGATTTTAAAATGTTAATACTTTCTTTACCTCACACGCCTAATTCCCTAGTTTGCACAGTCTTTTTTCCCTGCATATCCTTTGAAGCTCTTTGAAGACAAAGAAACCTTCTATCCTTTGCCCAGAAAAGTTTCATATGCAAAGAGGTTCTTTCAAGTGAGCTTTTAATCACCCCAGAAACAAGTTCGCCCCATGGTTTTTTGTATGTGGCTGGCACACTGCAGGTGGTGTTCATCTCAAATTGAAGATGTTATTTCCCACTACCTGAAGATTATGTGTCTAGATACCTGAAAATAGAAGGGCTGTGCTGATAACCATATTAAAATCATAAAAATACCATTATGTTTTTCAAGGTAGAGTCAGGTTTAGTTAATCAGAATTGGTTTGCAAGATTCCATTTGTTTCTGTGTTTAAAATAGTGTCAGGTTGACAAGTCTTTTGTTCCCCTACTATCACAGTGGCTTCTATTCTAATCTGTGTCTTACTGGAACAATACAGATAAGCTAAACGTGGTTTAATCAATTCTGACTCTTCTGATCTGACTGATATTTTTGCATGGATTTTGATTAATCAAAAATGTATAGAATATTCATGCCTCATCTCATAGTTATGACAGGTGTAGACTTTGTTTTTCATATGTTCAGAACAATGCCACAATTCAAAATGTCCCTTTCGTCTGATATACTACTAATTGAATGATTTCTTTTGTGAAATAATAGAATAGCCTGTTGGCTTTATACTTTTGAAATGGGAAATGTGGTTTAGAAAAGCTTCTGTGAAGTGTTATCAGGGGTAAATAAATTTATAATGATGTAATTCATATCCTCCCTCAACAGAAGAGAATTTATGGACGATTTTTGACTCAATAAGAAGAGTAATGGAAAAATATCCAAAATGGACTCTATAGAGAATGTAAAAAAAAATGCAAATAGACATGGAACAGGGGTGGGGGTATCAATTTACCTTCAAGGGGAACATATTTTTCTGTTTTCCATCAGGATCTGTAATTCCAAATCTCTGGAAATTCCACCAAAGGAAAGATTGAGCTATGGAGGGGCAGATCTATGACACAGGTCTTGTCAAAAGCAAATAGAGACTTCTGGCTGCATTTGGAGATGCTTAAAGTTAGTGATGTGGGGTTTTGAGATGAGGCCGTATTCTCTGCTCCCACTGGCAAATGGAGTCTGGGCCACTACAGATTCCAGCAGCCAAAATAGCCCGCTTCTAATGTTTGCAGCTATTCCCAGCTAAAACTGGGAATTTGGGCTGGCTGCAGGTTTCTGAGGCCAAAATAGTGTCAGCAGCTCTCCAGCTAAAAGCTGGGTGTTGCAGCTCCTGGTGTGGTGGAAATTCACCCCGGGGAATTTGATGCCAATCTTCTGGGTTCTTGTCTCATGAATTTAAAGAATAAAATCCATGGACAACCATGGAAGGAGTGTAAAATGAGTAGGATTTATTTAGGAAGGAGAGCAGAGACCCCCCAAGGCAGAGGGGTACCTGGAAGCAGGACACCATGTAATGGAGGTCAGGCCGGGGGTTATATTGATTTGGGGTATGAGCATAATTAACATTCATGCAGAGCAGGCATTGAGAAATGCATCTACAGCATTGGTTGAAATCTATGCAAAACAGGCATTGAAATTTAGTACCAAAGTCATTGGTTAAAATCTTTGCAAAACAGGTAGCAATTCTTTCCAAGTTCCCATCTGTGTCCACCCCTATTTCTTAGTTTTCCAACCTCAGGGACAAAGGAGTTGCTCCCACTGGTGAGCCTCATGGTCATTTGCATATGAAGGCCCTGAGTACGCCCTGTCAACAGTTCCTCACCAGCCAGTTCTTGGAAGGGGCCCTTTGTCCCCACTACCTAGCCATTTCACTCTCTCTCCTAAAACTGTCTCACTAGGAAAAGCATCACTCTTACCTTTATGGAAACAGTAGTACGACAATACATACACAAAAAACCCTGACAAACAGCAAATCCACAATTTTTATTTACCCTGTCAGAGAGTTAAGGGATGACAGGGACCTGCCTCCAGAAAGAGATGAGGTATGACATTTTCTTACCTGGGACAGAGAAAACTGGGCACTGGTAAGAACTTAGTTAAAACCACTAACAAATAGGTAAAGATTAAGTGTAGGTTAGGTTAGTAAAATAGAGAGTCTAGAACTCCTGGGGCCATAGATAGAAAGGGGTTTTCAAAATTATGCTAAGTGAAGTATCCCAATCTCAGAGACTCAAGGGCCGAATGTTTTTTCTCATTTGTGGAAGCTAGAATTCATCTGGAAATAGTATGTTAGAAGGCTAAGCTAATAATAACCTCAAATTGTATGAACTTTTATGCGAACAGGGGAATGATTGCCTAGGATACCTGGTAGGGTGAGGGAGAGGGTTGGGGGAGGGATTAGAAAA
>PVKS010034410.1:0-20917 GCA_004027875.1 Aplodontia rufa | reverse complement strand
TAAGATGTAATGCTTTACAATCTAATACTATTTTTAGAGTTATAATGGGAAGGGGAAGGGAAGGATAAGGGAGGGTAATTGGAGGGGGCACTCCTGGGGATAATTGCAATGTCCAGAATATATACACATCTTATACACATTTTATATTATTTTGTTAAAATCTTGTAAGGTTGCTCAAAAATAAAAAAAAAAAAAATCTTATACAAAAAAAAAAAAGTTTTCCAGACAAGATACATAGGCAAATGGATCCAAAAATTGTGGTACATATATACATGGAGTTTTACTCAGCAATTAGAAACAATGATATTGCAGCCTTTGAAGGTAAATGGATGGCTATGGAAGAAATTATGCTGAGTGAAATCAGCATAACCCAGAGAACCAAGGGTCGATTGTCTCCACTCATCTGTGGAGGCTGGAGCTAGACCCTGGCCATTGAGAAAGGAGGTCTTTTATCATGTTTTAAATTTGGATAAGGTGTAATATCATACAACCTAAGACATTTGTAGAGATGTATTGGGAAGCGGTGGGGAGGGATAAAGGTGGGTAATGGGGTGGGAGCTCTTGGGGGTAAATCTAATTTTCAGAATTTATATATATATTATATTATTTCATTAGAAGCTTGTTTGATTGTTCAACAAATAAATTTCTGAATTAAAAAAATGAAATGCTTAGGAAAAAAATAAAAAAGATACATAAGCAGTGGCCAAGGGCTTAAAATTAGAAAGAAGATCTGTGGCAAATCCAGGTCTTTGATTTTGTCAGCTACAGAGCAAGCTGGAAAGAAGAGACGAAAAGTGCTTCTTCTCGGTGCAATGTGCTCCGCTTTTCATGACGTTGCTCTCTGTGTTTTGAATAGTTCTTCTAGGAACAGCGAAGGATCTGCACAACTAAACATACACTCCTTCAGCTGTCTTCCTTATGGCTGATGGGGATCTATGAGTTTGTTTTTCTAAGTTTTGATGGTGCCTGTAGCCACATCTTTGAGTGGGTTCCTAGAGCAATCCAGACCTATTTAGGCCTCCTTAACCTCATTAGCACCTCTGTACACTGTCTTCTCTGATAAAAGAGATTGGTGAAGAGTTCACCATTTCACACTGTTAAATACTTGCATCAGGTATAAAATTACTGTATCCAACAGAAAAATTTAGTTGTAATCCCAGAACTGGGTCTGAGCAGAAACGGTTCCATGTAAGTAACTAGATGTGGGCCATGGCAGAACTAAAGTTTAACAAATTGTGACCACCCACTCAATAATCCTAAATCTATTAATGCTAAGGTGATCTTAGGTAGATTCTAAAAATAATGTATTTGGTTTGATCATGCTAACAAAAGACTGGGAATTCTAAGTGTTGGAAATTCAGATTTTTTAAAGATAGCTAACAATTATAAAAATAGTGAAGTCAATGATATTTATTGAAAATATTAAAATTCAGATCATAAAGGATCCTTCATTTTGTTATGCTACGTTTGAAATACTTATACCACACAAATAAAAGCTCAATTAATATTTATTCAAGTTAAATATATAGTACATACCTGCTAATACATGCAATATATTTTGGACACATTTACTGAATAGTTGAATCAGTCTTCTGTAGGTTATCTGGTTTATTTTTAACCTTGCTATAGCTTTTCCTCATTTTAACTTTTCCTCTATTTTCACACTAAAGACTATTTATTCAAATATCTAAAAAGTGTGAATAGTTTGAGAATCTGTATATCTTCAGGTAAAAATTAACATTTTTCTTGACCTGTGGCAACCAATGATAATGTAGTCGTGCTGTTAATATTTTTTTCTATTTCATTAAAAAATACAATTTTGCTTCAGAGAAGTTGAAATATGTTAAGTTCACTTTCAAAGGTGTGTGTGTGTGTGTGTGTGTGTTTGTTTTTTTTGACCAAATTGAACCTTTGAGTCTAATTATAACTACCTGGAAATATTTCTACCAACTTCACTTCCATCCAGTTGCCAGGATCATTAATATTATCAAAGCAAGACCCACTCTTAGTTAGCCTTGATGTCTTTTGTGGCATATAGGTCAAAGTTTCTCTCTCGGAAGTGCCAGGTACATTTTAATGAAGTTGATTACCTTGATCCAATTCAGGCCTTGATACCTTATGACAAGACCACAGCTTTTTAAAGCTCCATTTCCTGCCTTCCCCAGGTCTTTCCTGGAGTTATTCTTAGGTTTGTTTTATAATCTAGAATCTTTACATAAAACAATGTTATTTTTTTGGAAGCTTACACAGTTGGTTTTATTGAGCGGTTCTATTATGTTTGTTATGTTCTATTATTTTGTGGGCATACCAGGTCTAGTTGAATGAGTTCAGGGCATAAACCAAGCATAAAAAATGTACACACACACACACACACATCTTTTGCACTGTACATACATGCATATACATTTATATTTATTTATATGAAGGTATACATGTATATATATGTGTATATGTACATATGTGTGCATTCACATGCATCTGCTTTCAGAATACTCTTTGAAATCAAAGAGTATTGTAATCTAGATTTTGTAATTATCTCTCTCTTTTCCCACATCACACATCTTGGGATTTTAGTCTTTTTTTTCCCCCATTTCCTGTGGAAATAAGTTCTGGGTTCAAGACTCGCTGCTGCTAATTGTGCATATGTATTTAACACATTTCTAATGCAAAAGCTTCTGTCATTCTCAGGGAGGCAAAGGTGGGAATGACAGAAGCCCCACTGTTTGATCAAAGCTAGACCAAGACTATTTTTGCCAAGATACTGCGGCTGTGAGCAGTGCCCTGTTGGCTCATTGGAATAAAGCCCAGAAGGGACAGGTTAGTTTGGGCTGGGCCCTGAAAGCCTTATCAGAAAACCCCAACAACAAAAACTCTAAATCTGACACTCACAATCCTCAGAATGGAGTCAAAGCAAGACAAAGTGATCCTGTTCTTGTAATCTCGGTTCTACGCAGGTCACCATGCGGCCTGGATGGTTTTGTTGATGACAGCATAACATGACACAGATTCCAAAGGATCTCCAGGACCAGGGAGGGGGGATGGATTATATAACTGAATTGGGTGGCATCAGGCTTATCAGAGGGTGCTAAATAACAATTCACAGGTACTTGCCTTGGTCTAAAATATCTGGAGGCAGAATAAAACAGCTTGAAATTTCACAGTCAAATGCACTTAGTTTATTAAGATTTCTTTTCTGGGTAAAATCTATAGTTCATTTAAAAATCCATCCATTAATACTTAATATCTCTTTTACAGTTGTGTATGCAGTCTTTGAAAGGTTGATGAATGGTACAGGAAAAATATGTGTAATAACTCTTAGAATTATCGAGTAGATGAAGGAGCAGGCAGCTGTTGAATTAGCAAGCTCTGTTCATTCAATTCTAAGTTATATAACAGTGATGCATGCATGCGATAAAAGACAAAGAGCCAAATATGTAAACAGGAAAAAAATTAAAATTACATTTTAATAAGTAATGGAATAATTTATTTGAGATGCAGAGAAAAAAAATTAACTCAGGAACCAACACCTTGGATTGAGGTTTAATGATCTGAGTTTCAGGTTGTGTCTAAAATACAGTTATTTAAAATTTTTCCCATTCTTTACCCCTTACTAGCCCACTGATCAGTGTTGTGGCTTAAAAATGTTATAAATAAAGTTGAAGTGAAGGAGAAAGAAGAGTGAGCACATAAGATTCCACCTCACTCCTGTCAGAGAGGCACAAATGAATACAAACAATAACAGATGCTGGAGGAGTTGTGGGAAGAGAGGAACATTTTCACTGTTGGTGAGACTGCAAGCTTGTACAGCCACTCTGGAAAGCAGTGTGGAGACTCGTCAAAAAACTAGGGCTGGAACCACCTTACGACCTAGCTATCACACTCCTGGGTATTTTCCCAAAAGAGCTAGAATCGGCACACCACAGAGACACAGCTACATAAATGTTTATAGCAGCTCAATTTACTATAGCTAAACTATGGAACCAACTCAGATGCCCCTTACTAGACGAGTGCATTCAAAAACTGTGGTACATATATATACAATGGACTTCTACTGTGCTATTAGAGAGAATGACATTATGATATCTGCAGCCAAATGGAAGCAGGGGGGAGAAAGGAGGGGGGCAGGGAGAGGAGGGAGGAACTAGGGGAGATATTAATGCAATTGGGAACCCTCGACTTCCATGAGAAGGCCAACTGACATGGGTAAATTAGGGGAAACATGGGAACAGGGAATAGTCAAAGGGGGGAGATCATGGTCTAGGATCAGCCTTAACTTACTTTGTCAATATCCATATGTTCATGAATGTGTGACAATGATTCCTTCCAATATGTAAGACTATGTTGAATGGATAAGGAAAAAAAAAGAATATTATAAACAAAGTTGAAGTGAGGGAGAAAAAAGAATCAGCACCTAAGAGGGAATTTACCCATGTCTAGTTCTGAAGGACTTGGAAGATCCTCCATTTTTTTACAGGGCTTTCACTAATTCAAAAAAGTGTTGGAAGTTTTGATCTAGATTCAGGTTCAAGTGAAAATCTAAGGTGATCAAGCCTGATCACACATGTGCCTTCAGTCCTTACTCACACATCCTTGTCCTGGCAAGTGTCAGCTTGACCCTTTGGAAAAAACACAGGCAGGGAATGAGTCCTACAGTTTGTAAACTATATGAATTATTTCATCCTCAAACAAAACCTTATCATATATTAATCATTACCAATGATGATATACATGTGGAGAGTCACAACCCTTTTTAAGACATTCTCTTGTCTGTTATCGTACTTGATCAAACCAAACGACTTTGCAAAATTGATGAAGTAATCCCCCTTGATAGAACATTCACTGAGGCTGTAAAAGAAGAAATAATTTAGAAAAGATAAATTAGAAGATGTACAGCCCAATGTACATTCAGTTAAAAGGCTTTTGTGACTCTCCACAAAATGTGTTCTTTTGAACGCAAATTGTGCGCATTAAGCTAGTATAAAGGACCCTTCAAAGGTTTCATATCCTAGTCCTGACATCCTTCTAATATTCCTTTACATTGCAAAGGTAAGTTATGATTGCAGATGGAATTCAGACTGAGAACTAGCTAATGTGAACATCTGCAATCCAGATTTTTCTGCATTATTAGGAAAAGGAGAATGATAATTATTAGTAAAGGTGGAAGAGGGAGGTAGAAGAAGTGACACCAAGAGAGAGGGAACTGACCTGCTGATGTTGGCATTGAAAATGGAAGAAGGCAGCTGGAGCCAAGGAATACAGATGGCTCTAGAAGGTAGGAAAGGCATGGAAATGAATTCTTCAGAAAGGAAAGAGCCTTGGTTTTACCAATGAGGCCTACGTCACACATCTACCTATAGAACTGTAAGGTAGCATTTTTGTGTTGTTTCGAGTCACTAACTTTGTGGTACTTCATTACAACAACAATAGAATTTTAGTATAAGAGTGCTGTGACTCCTTTTATTTACAGGGGGTTTCTAAGTGATGACGAATCAGCTCTTCTGGAAGCAGACAGAACAGAAGACCTGAAAGGTTTTACCAATTCCTGTTGTGGAAACACTCCCATATGGCTGATTTCAGACTACCATGGTGACATCACTGAACTCAGAATTAGGAAAAGATGCCCATGAGCTCTTATGAGCTGGTATGAGTCAGGATAGCATTGGAATACCTTTGGAAAACTGTATATCGAGCCCTTTTGGAATTTCACTGTACCCATTAAATTTTATTAAAAATAGCCCTTTAGATAAGACATATGTTTAACTTAACTGAGCATTTCAATCTTACTTGATGACATTTGACCCCTGAATAAAACAGATTGTATGGAAAGTTGGTGACAAAATCATATTAGCCACTATTATTCTCCAACCCACTTTTTTCTTACTGTCAAAGCATCTACCCAATTTTTGAATAGATTTTCCTCTGTGTGTGTGTGTATGTGTGTGTGTGTGTGTGTGTGTGCGTGCGTGTGTGTGTGTTATGCTGGGGATTGAACCCAGGGCCTCCCATATGCTAGGCAAGTGCTCTACCACTGAGCTACATTCCTCAGACCCTAGACTTTACAATTTTATTAGTATCTACCTCATAATAATTGGGGGATTCAAGGCTGTGTGCCACAGTATGGAAGAAACAGCTAGGGAGAAGTAGTTGTTTCT
Source organism: Aplodontia rufa (assembly GCA_004027875.1). Classification (NCBI taxonomy): domain Eukaryota; kingdom Metazoa; phylum Chordata; class Mammalia; order Rodentia; family Aplodontiidae; genus Aplodontia; species Aplodontia rufa. The sequence continues at coordinate 14,765 of PVKS010034410.1, read as the reverse complement.
AGTTTTCATCACTGACTGCCCACTTTGTAGGGCAAGGCAAGTAGCAGCAAGAGGCTAATTAAAGATAGATCTTCATTGACATCAGTATCTACTCATTTGTCACTACTGAGGAACTCTTCTTTCCTACCATGATCAGTCCAAATTGTCAACTGAATGAGGCATCTTGCTCCAGTGGGACCAGCTTTTGAGTGCTACATATCAGTGTAATGGGATAAACAGCATTTGCCCTATGACTACTGCTCCATATAATTCCCCCTTCCGGCTTTTCAGAATCTTGGGGGAATCTTGATAATGATACAATTTTTTTCCTGAGCTTGTTAACTCTGCTCGTTAACAGGGGCACAAGGTTGGAGGATGGGGTGCTTTAATCTTGCTAATTAACTACATTTCTGTCTCTTCCTGTTTAGATAATTCTTTTGGATGACTCAGTCTCTTTAGGGTAAACGTTCATTTTGTCAGATTCCCCCATGTTCTCTCTGCTCTTCCCAGAGAATATGTCATAACCCCGGGGGTTTGGGGCCAGGGAGAGACCTTGCAATCTCATTGAAACAGGGTAGGGTTTCTGCAAATTCAGGCCCTTGTTTCATGCACCCTGCTCAGTCCCTGTGGTTAGGAAGTGAGTCAGTACTGGGCCCCTGGAGCCTGCTGAGGGCTCCATAAGGCTTTTAGAAAAATGCATGCTGACATTTCTAAGTTCAGTGTCATTGTCTGCAGCCCCAAGTCTCCATACTGTGCTGCCCTGGATTTCAACTCAGGTTTCTGCAGACCTTCCTGACACTTATGCATGCTCTCTTTGGAGTTTACGGGATCCACTGATGTCTCACCCAGAAAGTATTACTTCAGGTCATCAGGAGATATTTCTCCAGTTGCCTCATTCCCACACTGATTGCACGTTGAGCCAGACAAGGGACAGATGGAGAGCTTCCCCAACCTCCAGACCTACCAGAGAAAGTAGATCACTAGCTCCAGTATTCTTGGATTTCCTAGAGGGTGGTGGGGATTAGACACTTAAAAATCTGGTTCTGTCGTTATTGCCTGATATTTCTTTACTTCTTTTTACATTCTATTGTGCTCAGAGGGGTGGCTTCCTGGTATCCCCTCCTGACCTTCTTAGGCTACACCTAGTTCAGTAAGCCTCATGGGTCAGTTGTCAAGAATGCAGAAATATCCTTTTCTACATGAAGAAAATAACTAAAATACGGGGTGACCAGGTCTGGTAATTTTGATAGAAGGAATTATATAGAAGCTAGGGAATAACCATTATATCAGATTAAAATGCATTCACTTAATAGCTTGGCTATTCCCATTGTACCTACTAATGGAATTGTGCTAAAGAGGCTGTAAAGACCCCCCTCACACCCCAAAGGAGATCATGTATAAGAAAATAAGCAAATCCTGTTGTGCTTTATCCCTAGTATATTTGTGTATTAAACTGATTCCTCCATAGGAGCTAACATTGTTGGATCCTAGTGGAGTTTAATATTCATAAAGGCAACAGATAGAGGAACATCTTCATTTTCCACATAAGAGGCCTTTCCCCCTTCTCTTTTTACTATGAGTTTGTTTGATTACTATATATTGCATCATGTTGTAATTAGTTGTTTCCCTATTGTCCTCCTCCTCTCCCAACATTTCTCCATTTTTATACTAAGCTTACATGACCATAAGAGGTAGAACCCTGGGATATTTGTCTTTTTTTTAAGGACTGGACCTGGCACAAAGTGGTGAATGAATGAGGTAACTTGTAAAGTAGCCTCTTAGCAAATAGGCAACATATCTTATTCCTCATCAACACCAGATCTCCCATGGGGGCATGGTGACTCGGGGTGGAGCTGACTCGGGAAGTCTGTCACAGCAAAGTAAAGACTTCACTTTCAAAATGGGACATTTTCATCAAATTTGACAAAGTGAATTATTTGTGTATGAACTATTCAACCAATTGTGAACAATGACTGAGATTCTAGATTCATAAAATTTTAAAAATAAGAATAACTGGAACAGGCAGAGAGTAGTTTTTCTAAAACGTGGACATAAATTTTTAACATGTATTTCCAAGAGCTTGATAATTGGCATGATGCTTCCTCTGTAACCAGAGACAAATACCCTGAATCCCCCTTCCCTCAGAATAAATCATCCTTTTTGTTATTTCTATGCCTCGAGGGAGGCAATGATAGTCTGGCTGCGGCTATCATCTTGTTACTGTGACATACAGGGACCATGCTAGTAATATGGTGCACAAAGCTTGAAAGGAACATACTGCCCCTGCTGGTACTAGGGACTCTGTTGCCTATTTCCAGATTTCTCCTGAGTTTGAGGGAGGACCCAAGTGGCAAAGGTAAACTTCACCTTCCTACTATTCCAGAGATCTTCAACAGCAGAAGTCAAGAGAGACAGATAAGTCATAGAAATGAAGGCTCCTTCACAGGACAGGGTGTGCACACCAATAAGAGTTAGATGAAATCCTCAGAATTCTGTAAGTGTTAAATGAACAGATTTTATTTTATTTTATTTATATATATATATATTTTTTTTTTTTTGAGAGAGAGAGGGACAGTGAGAGAGACAGAGAAAGAGAGAAACAACTTTATTTAGTTTTTCACATGGCCTTAGTTGCTCCAACACTCAGTTGTGTTCGTGGTGCTGGGGTTTGAACCTGGGTCCTTGTGCTCGCCAGGCAAGCGCCGAAACCGCTGAGCCACCGCTCCAGCCCCAATATATATATATTTTTTAAAGAGAGAGGGGCAGTGGTGGGAGCAGTAGCTCAGCGGTTTCTGTGCTTGCCTCGCATGCACAGGGATGCTGGTTCGAACCCCAGCATCACATACACAACGAAGTATCTGCACAGTGAGGACCATATGAAAAATTAAATAAAATTGATTCTCTCTTTCTCTCTCACTGTCCCTCTATCTTTAAAAAAGAAAGAGAGAGACAGAGAGAGAGAGAAACAATTTTATTTTAGTTTTTCATGTGGCTTCCGTTGCTCTGATACTTAGCTGTGTACATGGGTGCTGGGGTTTGAACCTGTGTACTCACGCGTGCCAGGCAAGCTCCGTAACTGCTGAGCCACCGCTCCAGCCCGAACAGATTTTATTAAAATTTAAAAAAATGCCTTGGATAAGGCTTTGCACATAGTGAACGTGATGTGGTTGCTTTCGCTGTTGTTATTTCTGTTGCTGAAGTAATGAAGGACAATAGTGCTATAGCGCTAGTCAAGAGTTGTTCTTTAAAAAATTTAAGCTATCTTATTTTGTTTATTTTTTCTCAACTCACATTACTACCAGCCCTCTTGGCAACTACTGTGGTACTCTCTACTTCCATGAGACCAACATTTTTAGATCTTACATATAAATGAGATTATGCTGCCTTTGTCTTTCTGTGTCTGGCTTCTTTTACTTAACACCATATCCTCCAGGATCCTTCTCCACTGTTGCAAGTGCTAGAATTTCCTTCCTTTTTTTTAAAGCATGCATGATATTCCACTGTGTATCGGGTTTTCTTTATCCATTTATCTGTTGATAGACACTTAGGATGATTCCATGCCTTGGCCATCTTGAATGAGAGTACAAATGTCTTTTTGACATCCAATTTTAATTTATTTCAATATAGAGCCAGTAGTAGGATTGCTGAATCTTAAACTACTTTAAATTTAAAAATTATCACTGACTTATTGTAGAAAAAACTTGGTACTTAAAAAATAATCTAATACTATCTAAAGATAGTCAACGTTAGTAGCTTGGTCTATATGCTTTTCTTAGAAATATGTCATGCTGCATTTACAATGTGTTTTTCTTTTTACTTTAATACTGACTTAAATATTTTCCCTTTTTCTATTCTAAAGGCCATTACATTTACTTTTATTTTTTTTAAGAGAGAGAGGGACAGTAAGAGAGAGAAAGAGAGAATAATTTTATTTTAATTTTCATGTAGCTTTCATTGAGCTGATACTTCATTGTATATGTGGTGCTGGGGTTTGAACCCATGTCCTTGTGCATGCCAGGCAAGTGCTATGATTGCTGAGCTACCATTCCAGTCCCTACATTGGCTGTTTTTCTCTTAAAGAGAGAGGGATAGTGCGAGAGAGAGAGAGAGGGAGAAAGAAAGAGAGAGAATGAATTTTATTTCGTTTTTCACGTGGCCTTCGTTGCTCCAAAATTTCATTGTGTACGTGGTGCTCAAGTTTGAATTTGCATACTTGCACAAGCCAGGCAAGCACCACAATCGCCAAGCCACTGCTCCAGCCCCCTACATTGGCTTTTAATATATGTATCAACTTTATGAGGTATTAGATTACACATATATTTTCTCCTAGTTAAAAAAAATCAACTTCATTTAGGAGGATTTTCTTTCTATTACATCCAAACAATCTTTTGTGCTTTTGGAAATTCCTTCTTTTTTAAACATGGGAAATGGTTTTTACTGAGCTATGGAGTTGATTAATAAATAATTCCCTGGACCAGCTTTGAGTCTAGATTCAATGGTGACTATTTTTCAAGAGACTCACATTCTGCCTTCAAATTGTCTCAATATTATTGGAACACATTAACCAATTAATGACTGCTGTCCTGAACACAATACAAGCTCATTCATTTTAAATATGGCCCTATCCCATTCTGAGAGCTTACAAGTGAAGAAAAATTTTAGATTGTGAGCATGATGGTTGGAGAGTTGAATACCTCAGCAGTTTAGAACAGTTTCTAGTCAATGTCTGAATCTTAATGGCCTTTGGCTCATCTGTTATATCCACATAGGTATTTCTCAAGCATGCAATGCCTGTATGTCTCAGACTAAACTGGTTTTCCTAGAGGATAAACTGAGAAGTAAAAACAAAACAGAATAGTAAAAAATATTCCTGGTACACTGGTATATACTACATAAACAGTAGCAACTTATTTTTCATTGGAGGTAAGTATAACAAATTGAGCCAAAGAAGACCATTGTACAGTATTTTGTGTAGAAGATGCATTGGAAGCACACTTATAGGAAAAATCAAGGTAGGTGGCTAAGTGTAAGGACAAGAATGAAGAAGAAGTACTTAATAAGCTATTAGGACACTATGTAAACATATGTAAGATATATTAATTTTATATACTTCATTCTTATCTATACCATAAGTGTTATAGTATATAGTATACATACTATATAATCTCTGTGTATAGATGGTATATATATATATATATGCACACACACCTATATACACCATGAAACCTACATATAATGCTATATATGTACATAACCTATACTTGATTACTATTTTGATACCATCTTTTAGTTTAGTTTGGCAATATATGAATTCAAAGATAACAACATTGATTAATTTAAGCATGTTATATTATTAATCTGGCTATCAGAATGCTTTTCTTTTTCATAGTTTATTACATTTAGAGCTAGAGGAATTATCAATTGAAAGTAAATATATTTTAGTGTCACTATCTTGAAAGGGAGTTTGTATTCTTTTGATACCGAAATTGGAAATCTGCACAATGAACAACACAATCATTGTGTAGTATAACAAATCCCATAATTCAGCATAATTGGAAGTTAAAGATTATATGAAAATGGAAAGCAATGTGTAAAATGACTAATTGCCTAAAAGTTTTTTCTAATTTTTTTCTTACATGGAGTATTTATTGGATGATACAAATGTCATTAAAAAACTCCTGTGACTTATTTTTTACTATAAAATATTTAATTATATTTGCCTCTAAGTTTTCATGTGTATATTCTTACATGTGCTAAATCACATGGTGCAATTCTAAATGTCTCTAAGAAACAGAAGCTAATGAAGTGTAGGGCCAAATTCTGGGGTGAATTATTCATGGAAAGTGACATCTGCAAAGCTCAGTGTCTAATAAAATCACAGGGCAAATAAATGTTTCCTTTTCTTACATTGAATTTTTTGTAGGACACAGATGTTATTACATTACCTGATTCCAAATGACTACTAGAGAGTGAAGAATAAAAACAGCATTTTATTTTTTATGGCTATAAAATTAAGTGATCTAATTTAATATTCTCATTTAAATAAAAGACATTTTAATAGTCTTATAAACTAGGACTCTGTTAATTAATGCAGCTTTCTGCAGAAATGGGATATATTTCTGTTTATCTCTGCTGTAGGCAATATTGGTAAGCTTTATGAAAGCAATTCTAAATGTTATATTTATTAAGTGTAAAAGAAGTGTGATGGACTTTTTGATGTTTAAGGTCCCTTTCAGCTTAAAATCCTGTTCTGTTTCTTAGTGAAGCTTATTATTTTCCAAATTGTTTGAGGAAAAAGCATTTTCTAGTTTTTGACATTGCTAAATCAGAGTGTTTACATTTTCTTGGACTTTTTAAATTATAAACAAACTTCTTGAATTGTGCCATCTGTGTAAGCAAATGCACAATCATCTTTGAGATTATTTGCTACAAATAAAAACTCTTAATATTCTTTTAACCTGGAATTAACCATGTTTCAGCTATGAAAAGCTGAAATTTAGATTTCCATTGTAAATGGCACAACAAAATTGATCCAAAGTGGTAGGACAGTTTCTGGAAAGCTAAAAATGCAGGCGTGGCACACTAGCCCGGCATGTGGACATGACCCACGGAAACAGCTTCCTCTCAAATGCACCAGTGCTGGCATCCTCCGAGCTCAACTTTGAGAGGCTTTGAGTGTTGGAAGTAGGCTGTGTGCTTGTGAACATTTAAGTCTATTCAACGGCTATTGTAAGCAAAGCCACCAATAGGTTCTTTGGAGACTTGAAAGTCAAAAAGGTAATGGCTATATAATGTAGGAAGGGGTGATTAGACACTAGCAATGAGCTAAAAGGCTGTTTGGGGATTACCTTGTGACTTAAAAGGGAATTTCATTGATTTCTTCAAGAAACAGTTGTTGTGTTATATGAGTTATGCAAGGTCTAGGCCATTAGGTTCAACACATAGCTACTAGTCATTTGTAACTATTTAAATGTAAGGTTCAGTGAATTAAAATAAATAAAATTTAGTTCCTCAATCACACTGCCTATATTTCAAGTACTCAGAAGCCATGATGTGTTAGTGGCTGCCATATTGGACTATATAATTGTAAAACATTTATACTATCCCAGAAAATTGAATGTTGGCAGAGTAATAAAGATGTGGCCCCAGTGCTTTTCATGCTAATAATATATTTGAAAATATTATGTAAAATAAATAACCACAATGTCACATAGTGTTTGATGAGCAATTTGAGAGAGATAGACAAGACAACGAGTGAGGTCAGAGAGGAGAAGATCAAATCATATAGTTTGGTCAGAACACAGTCATAGAAAAGTAGAATTTGAAGTCAAGACTAACAGTTATCTTAGTCAGCCTGGGCTACTGAAATAGAAAAACTGAGGGACATAAATAATAAGCTTTTATTTTCTCATGTTTTTGGAGGCTGGGAAGTTCAAGATTAAGGTGCTGGTAGATCCAGTGTCTGAAGGTCGGCTTCCTGGTTTGTTCATGGTCACCTTCTCATTTTAACCTTACATGATAGGGAAAGAGGGGTTGTGGGGAAGAAAGTTCTTGTGTATCTTCTTACAAGGGCACTAATCCCAATGATGAGGATTTTACCTTCATGACTTCGTCAAACCTTAATTACCATCTTACTCCCCTTAAGCACCATCTCACAAGGCATGGGTTTTCAACGTAGGAATTTGAGGGGGAAACAAGCATTTGGTCTATAATAGTAGTTGAAGACATAGGGAAAAATACTCTACAGAAAGGTAGATGTGAGGTTGGGGAAGAAAGGATGACCAGTAGGCTGGGTACTGAGTTGGGAGAGACGTAGATTAACTACATGAAGTCATTGGCATTCTGACCATGAAAAGCCTTGAAGGCTAAAAGTTTAGACTCTGTTTCTGAAAGAATTGGGAAACCATGAGAATTTTTTAGCAGGATATATGATCCAAATGTTATTTCAGGAAGATATATTTGGCAACAGTACACAGACTGGATTGGGTGGAGAGAGAAGTTGATAAACCATATCAAAACACACTGAAAATAGACCACATGTGCAATTGTTACAATCTGATCTTGAATATCAGCAACTTACTTTGGACATATACTATGGTGAATAAACTAAACTTATTTAGTAGCAGCATGATTAGAATTCCAGGTTCCCTTCTCTCCCTTACTGACTGATTTCTTTACACCTCTTTTTAATTATGTTCACAGTCAGATGAATACATATTGCCCATAATTCATAGAAAATCAACAAGGAAGGTCTCAGACTCAAGAAAATAAGATCAGGAGCTGAAGCAGTGGCTCAGTGGTTATGGTGCTTGCTTGGCATGTGTGAGGATGTGGGTTCAAACCCCAGCACCACATACACAGCTAAGTGTCAGAGCAACGAAGGCCACATGAAAAGCTAAATAAAATTGATTCTTTCTCTCATTGTCCCACTCTCTCTTAAAAAAAAAAAAAGATAAGATCAGAGGAAAATGCTAAGGAAATGGAAAGGAAATATTCAGTCTGAAGAGAGACAAAGAACCAGACAATTTTCGAGTAGAATTGACCTGGAAGATTCAGTGAGCTGAACTCATGGTTGGAATGGCATCAACCCTCAGCTCATACAGCAGCATGCTGGAGCAGGTAGGCCAGTATTGTGAAATGCCATCATGTGCATCTCTTCTCAGTTTTGCTGTCGATGACATCTCATAGTGGGAGTATTTATACCACAGTAATTGGCCAATAGTCACTGATTTATGATGGTTTGACTTTATGGTGGTGTGAAAGCAATACTTATTTAGTAAAAATCATAATTAGAATTTTGAATTTCCATCTTCTAGGCTAATGGTATGCAGTGTGATAGTCACTGTTGATGCTAGGCAGTGTCAGTGAGCCCCAGCTCCCAGTGAGCCACAGGAACATGAGGGCAAACAATTGATAATTCTATAGAGTATTGTGCTGCTAAACTCAGATGTTCAGTACATGGGGTCCAGTCAACGAGCTCTCCACTTGCTCTATTTTCAATTTAGGATGAGCTTATGAGGGCATAATCTCATTGTAAGTTAAGGAGCATCTGTACCAAAAATCAGAGATGCTTCTGAACCTCCAGCTATATCCACAGAACTGTAGCATCACTGTGCCTAAGAAACTACACAGACAAGTCTGATCACTTCTTTATAAGACCAGAGTAGGAACTAAAGACTCTGTGGATCTGAGCTGTTATATGGATGCGGGAAGACCAGTTCTTCTAGAGTTGACAATTCTTGGTGTACATATAGACAGACCCACAGTGTTTTGTAGTGCCATGTCCATCTGAAGCTATGTATACAAATGCTTTGTGTCACATATACTTTCTGATAAGTGTTTTTAGATTTATTTTTCCTTTTTTGCTTTACCATGGAGCAATTCGGGAGTCACCCAAGAGAGAGGATACTCCTTCTTCCCTGACTTCCTTTTACAAATTGTATGCAGCCTACCTGTGATTCATAGTTACAGTCTTAGTAACTAAAGTGGATAGCATGTCTGTTAGATGATAAAAAGCTTTCTCCCATTTTCCTTGAAAGGACCCAATCTGTTCCATACCTGCGTACTTTTCCTACTGCAGCCGCAGTGAGGGATTCCTGCTATGGCCACTGTTTTATGGTAACTACCAGCCATTGGTTGAGATTTGTTGCACCTGGTACCATCCTGAGCACTTTCCAAACCACTGTCTGGTTTGATCCATCACCACCCTTTTAGTTAGAAACTATTATGCCCATTTTCCAGATGAAGAAATAGGATCAAAGGAATTAAGAAAATTGTCTTAGGTCATATAAGTGTTAGAACTGTGATGCTGATTCAAATAAGTGACCCCAGGATGATGTTCTTTAATATGGATCCTTAGCCATTAAGCAGCTGTGCATGGAGAGAAACTCTTTGCAGGCAGTGATATGGGTTCCTAGCGCCCTGGTAAATGAAGAAAGACAGTCCTGAAGATTTTGGAGACCAGAATTAAATGTGCCGAGGACAGTGTTTTGCTATTACTCCATGGGCTTTTGGAGAGAGTAAAGACCAAAGTGCACCAAGACACACAAGGGGCCCTTCTAATGGAGATCTTTCATCCTCTGAAACCTCAGGTAACGAGTGAATTTGTTGGTTCTGATAAAACACCAGTGAGGATTCCCAGATTGAGTCGGGGTGGGTCTCCAGCTTCAGAAAAAATGTGACCAAATTTTTCCAAGTCTTTCCTCATTCCAAAGCTCTAGTATTTAAAACACCACCACCAACAATAATAACAAGCTATCCAGGCACTTCTGAGTTTTATAAATAGGAAAATAATTACTTCTGAGATGTACTTTCTGAATACCTAAAATACTATAGCATAGATAAATTACTCTGGGGTCAAAAATGCACAAAACATGCTTCCAAAGGACCTAATTACAATAGCTAGTAAAAAATGGAGGCCATTTCATGACTCGGGTGTGTGACATGGCAAAAGTATCTGTTTTCATAATGCCATCTTGGTGTATAGTCACACTTATGCATAGACATGCATCTATTATAGTAACTTGGTAAAGTAACCAGAGGGTATGGAAATTCCTGCCTGGACTTGGGTTTTCAGACATGCTTCCTTTACTCTCAACACCCATCACTAGAGAAAGTGCAGACTTGGCAGGCAGTGGTATCTATTTTAGGGCACTAAGCAGCCTCACACTGGCCTCTCAGGCCTCCGAGGGGTATTGGAGACTTGTTTGGAACACATAATTTATGCTGTGCTGAAAAATAGCTTAGACTGTAATGGTGCCCAGAGCATCCAAGCCCTCTGAAGGCCAGGAGCCCATTAATATGCAGTATTTCATTTACAACCCCCTTCTAAGCAGGTTTGAGAGGATAATGCCTTGTTTGAATAATAATATAGTGCATTTTACTATTCAAAGTGCTTTCCCATAAATCATCCATCTCATTTTATTTTTGAAACAATGAGGGAGATAAGACCAGGATTATTACCTACAGGGAATCAGAAGCTCAGAAAGGTCAAGTGATTTACTCCAAGTCACATTGCATGTTCTCAGCAAAGCTGAGATTATGAGCTGTGAGGTTTCATTCCTAGCTCAGCTGGGTCTTTTTAAAAGAATGTTAGGACCCACAGCTTCACTAGTAGAATACTGAATTACAGCCTCTGCCTGTAAGTGCTGCATTTCTGTAGCTCACTTCTAGCATCCTTTAAATTTTGTGCCCTTACAGGGAATGTCGAATAAAAGCTTATAATTTAATCTTTTCTGTTCTCTAATAACTTCAAAAATCCAACCTGAAAGCATATCAATTTCTTACACTAGCTTTATAAAATCATCTACTAGTTGCATATGACAATGATTCTTGACATTTGTGTTGTTTTGCTGTGCTGGGGATCAAAATTGGGGCCTCACATGCACTAGGTACACATTCTACTTCTGAGCCCTACTTGTTTTTCATCCCTATGTGTAATCATAGGCAGGAGTTTCAATTTTTTATAAGACAATTAATGGATGAACACTCAGTAATCTAAAACATTATGTTAGAGTTGACATGATAGGAACTGTAAGACTCAGAAATTATTAAATGGATTTAATTTGTGGTCTAGTAGTTTTGACTTATTAGAAATGACATTTTGACTTGTTCACATATCTATGTTTAGTCTCACTAATTTCATTAAAAATTTTAAATACATGCATATTAATTTGAATAATGCATAATGTCCTAACACATTTATGTATATACACTAGAGATTCATCATGTAATATTCTTTTCTTATATTTTTTTACTTGTAATAACTTCTACTCTGCTCACATTCCTCTGTGTCCTCACCCTAGTACCCATATTAACAATAAATCCATTCATCTTTTATGTATCCTACCATGTTCATATAATTTCAAACAAAAATATTAACAAATACATATACACACATGCACACACATATATACTAACAACTGTGTACATGCACAATAGGGATCTAGTTTTGATAACTGTTATAAATGTGACATTATATCATAAAACTTTTCTGCAAATTATTCATCTAACAATACAAATAAAAATAGTTCTACCATATCAAATCACTTAATTCTATTTTCTTATCTCTAGTGGCTGATTGATAGTACATGGGAGGGATAAACTACATCAATTGAAATATTCCTGTCAATAAGCATTCATTTGTTTCACTAAGCTTTTTTTTTGCCACTTGAAACAATTATACATGAAATATGTTCAAATAGCTCTGCATGAAATGTCCTTAAAAATGCTGCTTTTATTTCTATAGGATGACCAAAGTAGGAATTCTAAGTTGAAGGGTATTTTAATAGGTTTTGCCACATTGCTTCCTAAAAGAGATGGTGGCACTTCACAGTTACATAAACACTGCATAGTTCCCATTTTATTTTATTCAAATAATACTACTTCCTTTTATCAAAATCTACAAGCATACTTAGTACTATTTTTTTCCAGGTTGAAGATAAACTGATAAAATGATATGTTATTGTTCCTTTAAATTTCCCATTCTTGACTGCTAGTGAAATTATGCATTTTTCAAGCAACTGACAGTCATTTGGATTTGTTCGGCCATGAACTGCCTATAACCATCCCATGCCTGTGAGTTAACAGTTATTCCTTTCCTTTATTTATTCTATCATCTATCTACCTTTCTATATGTCTATCTACCTTTCTTTCTTTTTCATGTTATTTACTAACTTTGCTTATTAGTTTACACATTTTTTTCTCCATTCTGATTTGGTACTTTGACTCTAGTATGATGTCATTTGCCAGTTTAGTTTTTCTGAAGTACAATATGTCTACCTTTTCTTTTTATAACTTTTTGGTTTCCTGTGTTGATTAAAATTTCATGAGTTCTCCATGATACTTTCAAACATTTTTTATCAATATGTTATGTACTTTTGTCTTTAATTCATCTGGATTAAATGCTGCAATATTGTAGTCCAGGTTGATTTTCTTACACTGTGCCATTGTTAGGAATTAAATAATCCATCCTTTCCCTAAAGAATTAAATGACTACTTTTGTCTTTATTAAATTCTTATACATACTAGGACTATGTTATTGAAATTCTAATGTTTATTTTTAAAAGTACTTCTTCAAGCTGATGAAAAACGTGCAAACTATTTCATAGTCTTGTAACACAATTACCTGATGGTAACTTCAAATTGCTACTCTCAAAATTCAAATGGCATTAATTGTGGCAATTATTTTACGTTCAGAGGAAAAGGAAGGCATTAAAAAATAAGAATTTGAATGTAGGATTCACATTGCAAATTGGCCATCTTTCATAAATGTAAATATGATGGCAGTGACCTTATTAATGCTAGTGAAGATAGTCGTGTGAACGTATGCAATTCAGAGTGTGTGCTATTTGTATTCTTTCTGTTCATAAGGACCAACCCTCCCCCCCCACCACCACCAAAAAAGTTTCTGGACCGTGTCAATCTTCATGATTGTTTTAGCTCTATATGAATTGGTAGGTGTCAGCTCTGAGACTGTTTCCATAGTAACAGTAGATTTACAATTATAATATAATCAAAATATATCTGTCAGCAACATATTTTACAAAGTCTTGGGCTATCCTTGTGCATATTAAAGAAAGCCAGTCTGGATGGAGACACATTGGTGACTGCAAGCCCATGTCCTAAGGCTATTGATTAGTTAAGTGAATTTCTGATATTTTGTACCCTGAATTATTTTTTGGGCCATGAATTTAATTTTTTTCAAAGTTGGATAGTAACAATGGGGACCGAGTTATTGCATTCCCAGATGACACAGAACATTGGAGAATATTTTCATAACAAGTAGAAGAATCAATATTCAAAACTACCTGAACAGCTTATAGCCAAATAATGATATTTATCCAAGATTTTTGTAAAGTTCTCCATATTGATTTAAAAAGTAAATTATATAGGTAAATATTACATTTGAGCAACACAGATATTATAAGGTATTTATGCTTCTGTGTTACATTTTTTCAACCACAAATGAGCTGAATATCCTGGCTAGAAATACCTAGGTAAACATGGGGGTTTTCTGCTAAACTTCTAATGTAAGGTTTGACCTCCATATTATAAGTATAAGAGAAAATATTTGTGTAAGTATTCTTGTTCTAATCATCCAATGTCAGTTCAGTACAGTAAATGTGTGTGTGACAGGTATCTATGACTTAGGCACAATGGAACATAAGGAAACAAGACTTCATCTCTGCTCTCAAGGCACTCAGCTTAATGGAGAAGCCAAGCCCAGGAAACAGTGTGAAGGTCCTCACAAGAAGGCCTTGCACAATGGTTACCTCACTATTAGTTGTAAAAGTTGTCAATGGATTTCTCATTTTCTTTGATATCACTTTTACATAAAAGATCTTCCTTGCTCCCTTTGAACTTCACCATTTAGGAGAGAGCCAGTGAGTTATCATTACTGCTGTGGAGTCTTCAGTCCTCCATTCCCAGACGAATGGCTATAAAGGAGCAAGAGCTTCCTAATTGGCATTCAGAGAACAATAAGAATCATTTAAGCATAATCTGTTTATTTATAAAACTCTCATAAACTACAAGGTTTGATTTGTTTAACCTTCCGGTAATTAGCACAGATCTATAATAGGGAAAGCAAGGCCACTCCAAATACTTATTATTGTTCCTACAAGAAAGAATCAAAGAAAACAAATAAAGCAAAAGACTAGTAGCAATGTTTTCTTTCTGATAGTCTGATATAAGCAAGAGCTAAAAGGAATTCCCCACCTGCCCATTTGCTTTCACCTTCTCCTCCTCCTCCTCCTCCTCCTCCTTCTTCTCCTTCTCCTTCTCCT
>PVKS010034409.1:0-14106 GCA_004027875.1 Aplodontia rufa | reverse complement strand
TCTGACACTTAGCTGTGTACATGGTGCTGGGGTTTGAACACGCATGCCGGGCAAGATTCATAACCACGGAGCCACTGGTCCAGCCCCCCACCATTCCTTTTTCAAAGTTTGTGTTAGCTACTTGTCCTAACCTTTTGTAAAATAAATTCCTAGAAAGTGTATTTGCTTTGTGAGGAGGTATGTTGGCCTTTCCGTTTTGATTCATATTACCAAATTTTTCTCCTATAAAATTATCCCATTTACACTTCTGTAGTTTGGTATACAAGATTACCTTCTCCAATCTTAGGTAGACATACTTTTTTTTTTATCTTTTTCAACCCTAGACAAGAAAAATGACATTTCTAATAATTTTTCATTACTGATAGAAGTACAGCACCTTTTATCAGTTGGTTATTCCTTTTTATAATTCTTCTGTGATTTAATAGTGTAGTTTCTTTGCATATTTTTCTATTTGTATTGTCATCTCTTTTCCTCAAATTTTGTGAGAGGGGCTGGAGCGGTGATTCGGTGGTTACGGCACTTGCTTAGCATGCGCAAGTACAAAAGTTCAAACCCCAGCACCGCGTACACAGCAAAGTGTCTGAGGAATGTTACATGAAAAACTAAATAAAGATTGCTTCTCTCTTTCTCTCTGTCTCTCTCTCACACACTGTCCCCTCTTTCTAAAAGAAAAAAAAATTGTGGGAGCTCTTTTTGATTTAGTTTTTATTTTCATCTAAGTTATACATGCCAATAATAAGGTTTGCAAAGACTCTTAGGAGCAAGCAGGCAGCCTGTCCTGAGAACTGTTTCCCACTCCCCAGAATCAAGCAAGCACTGTCAAGTGACCTGGCCAATTCTGTGGACTTTACCTCTACAGTGCTAAGGAGCATGTTTAAAACTGCTGTTTCTAGATTTTTGTTTTATTATTATACCCTGATCTCCTGCTAGGAAAGATGAGGACTTATCTCTTTTTCAATTCCCTCCCCCAGTTTTTCCTGTCTTCCCAATTCTCTCATGTTGTATATATTTAGGGTTCTCCTTAAGATGACAGAAATGTGGCTGGGCACAGTGGTGCACACCTATAATCCCAGTGGATAGGGAGGCTGAGACAGGAGGATTGCAAGTTCAAAGCCAGCCTCAGCAACATAGTAAGTCCCTGAGCAATTTGGTGTGACCCTGCCTGAAAATAAAAAGGACAGAGGATGTGACTAAGTGGTTAAGCACCCCTGGGTTCCGTCCCTGGTACCAAAAAAAAAAAAAAAATCAACAAAAAAGTTATCAAGATGTGATTCATGGATAGCCATGTAATATGTGCATTATTATTTTTTCCTTTGTTTGCAACATTTTGGTTTCCCCCCCACATAAAATCGTCTTGTTTATTGTTTTGCTCGGTTTTCTATGTAGTTACAGGTTGAATATCCTTTATCTGAAATGCTTGGGATCAAAAGTATTCCAATTTCATATTTTCTGGATTGGAACATTATTTTCAGAACCAGTTGAGTTTCCCTAGTCTGAAAATTTGAAACTCAGAATATTCCAGAATCTGAAACTTTTCGAGTGGATTTTCAGATTAGGGATGCACAACTTGTATCACTGTTCAGCCCCAACTGTTTGTGAAACATGCATTCTATGAGTCAGATTTCACCAGTTCCATCTTGAGGAAATCTGACCTGGAACCTCTGGTCTCCTGCGTGCTGTCCTCTCTGCCTGGTGCCCAGTCACTTATTTCTTTGCTTCTCTCTTTTTTCATCTTCTATATCCCCCATCCTTTTCTTCTCCATCCTAACCCTTCCTTTTCTCCCCAGTACCTTCCTATGAATGGTTTCATGGAAGGTAAAATTCTATGGCTTTGCATCTGTACTTTACCCTGATACTTGATGGTTTCATTGGGGAAAAAATTACAATTCATAAATTATTTCCTGTCATAAATTTGTAGATACAGCCACGTTGTCTTCTAGTGGTGAAGGTATGTAATTTACTGATTGAGTAAGAGTTTTACTTTTTTTAGCCTAAATGGATGGCTGGCATGGCTGTTTGTTTTAGCATCATTTCTTTCCTTTTTCTGTGTGTGCATGTATCTGTGTGTCTGTGTGCTTGTGGTGCTGGATACTGAACCTTGCATATGGTAGGCAAGCACTCTGCTACTGAGCTATATTATTAGTCTAGAATCCTAGCCATCATTAACAGTCTCTCTTCAACTACCTGATAGACCTAGGTATAAGAGGTGGTCCTAGTATGTCTGGACTCTGTTCTCTTCTACTGATATGTTAATCTGGTTCCCTGACACAAGTTGCAGCTGCTCAGAAAAATGAAAAAGCAATGCCCATTAATGACTGCGCTCTGTGCTACAGTACCCCTGCAAGGACTTTGCAAATGGTAACCCTCATTAGTTGCATTTTTGATTCTACTTACTGATTTTCTAGACTTTTCTAGATAAGCTGTTACAAATAATTATAATTTTGATTCTTCTTTCCAATATTTATGCTTTTTTTGTTTGGTCCCAGGGATTGAACCCAGGGGTGCTTAACCACTGAGCCATATCACCAGCCCTTGTTTTTTTTTTTTTTTTTTAAGAGAGAGGGACAGGAGCTGGAGAGGTGGATTAGAGGTTATGGTGCTTGCCTGGCATGCACAAGTCTTCAGGTTTGAACCCCAACACCACATACACAACAAAGTGTAGGAGCAACAAAGGCCACATGAAAAACTAAATAAAATTGAGGCTTTCTCTCTCTCTTTCTCTCTCTCTCTCTCTCTCTCACTGTCCCTCTTTCTTTAAAAAAAAAAGGGAGTGGTGAAACATTCTTATATGGGAGCAAGACTACAATTGGTAATGGTATATTTTATTGATTGATTTTGCTTCATACTAAGAATTAAACCAAGAGGCACTTTACCACTGCTACATCCCCAGTTCTCTCCCCTGCCTTTTCTAAAAATTTGAGATAGTATCTCACTAAGTTGCTAAGGCTGGTCTTAAATTTGGAAAGTCTCCTGCCTTAGCCTCCCCTGTAGCTGTAGCTGGGATTATAGATATGTATACCATGACTGTAAAAATAATAAAAGCATATTATTCTTTTACTCTTAGTAATAAAGGGACATTTGACTCCTTGGTGCTTAGTTATTTTACTGCTTGTGTTAGTCAACTTTCATTTCTGTGACAAAGCACCTGAGAAAAACAAGTTAAAGGAGTAAAGATTTATTTTGGCTCCTGGGCTCAGTGATTTCTGTTCATGGTGGCTGGCTTCATTGCTTTGGGCCTGAGGTGAGGCAAAAATATCATGGCTGAAGGGCATGGCAGAGGCTAGCGGTATGGGTCTGATTCAGTTGGCTCCAGGGTCCTGAAGGGTTTTAAGGCAGTGGTAGCAGGTAGATTCCCAGCCATATTCATAGTCGATATTCTTTTTAAAGATACAATAACTTCGCCAGAAAGAGGTCAAGTAACTGCTCAGAACACCCACTAGCAAGTGACAGATATGGGACTTAACCTTTTGCTTTCTGGCTTCAGAATCCAGTCTCTTTTTTTTTTTTTTAGAAAGAGGGACAGTGAGAGAGACAGAGAAAGAGAGAAACAACTTTATTTAGTTTTTCACATGGCCTTAGTTGCTCCAACACTCAATTGTGTATGTGGTGCTGGGGTTTGAACCCGGGTCCTCGTGCTTGCCAGGCAAGCGCCAAAACCACTGAGCCACTGCTCCAGCCCCCCAGAATCCAGTCTCTTAATCTCTTCATTATAACTGTTTTTCCACGTGTAGTGAAAGGAGTTCTCTCTGTATATCTTGTTAAGGTTACAAAACATGCTACCACTGTATGAAACAGAAGATATTTCCACATGCACATGTGCATGTGCTCACATACACACACATTTGTGTAAGTGCAGATCAGCATTGTCCTTAGAACTCTCAGTGACGGTGGGAATGTTAAAGATCTATGCTGTCCAATACAGTGGCCTCAGGCCACATGTGGCTATTGAGCACTGACCTAATGGCTAATGGGAAACTGAATATTTAATTGTATTTAATTAGTGGCTATTGTACTGGCCCGTGCAAGACAGAATATATGTGGAAGGAAGCAAAAGAAAAGATCTTTGAATCTTGTTGTTTTCAAATTCCACTACCAAACAAACAAACAAAAAAAAAACCTTATGCAGAAACTCAGATGGAAGACCAGTTCCCATGCTTAATGTTTTCAAAACTATTGATATAATTCAGCAACTTCATTTGAGAGATGAGGAAACTAAAGGCCAGAAAAGTTGAGTCACTTTCCTGAAGTCAGTCACACAACTGCTTTCATGATGGAGGGAGGAGGCGCTAGGGAACTTTTCACATTTTGAGTTAGTTTCTTCTTCTGAGGCTTAGTTCAATCTGATTATCATCTTAATAAGGAAAGGAGGAGAGCACCCAGATTTTTACCTCCTGGGCTTCCAGAACTATGTGGCTAATCCTACTATCATCTTACTCATTCTTTGAGACCAGACCTCATTATTCCTCCTCCATATCCCAGATTCAAGTGTGTTTTGTTTTGTTTTATTTTGTGGTACTAGGGATTAGACTTAGGGGCACTTTACCACTGAGCTAGATCTATAGCTCTTTTTTAATATTTTTTTATTTTGATACAGGGTCTTGCTAAATTGCTTAGAGCCTCATCAAGTTGCTGAGGCTGGCCTAGAACTTGTTATCCTTCTGCCTTAGCCTCCCAAATCTCTGGGATTAGAGGTGTGCACCACTGCACCCAACTCAAGTGTGTCTTTCCCTGACCGACTCGTGCATGCAGTGAACCATTTGGGCAGGGACCATGCTTTGTTGTCAGTGTATTCCTCAGCGCCTTACAAGTACAGGGCTCAATAAGTTTGCTAACTGCCATTATGGACATAAGGGCTATAGGTTGAGTCTACTCCCAGTCTAGAAAGTGGAGCGGAGATGGTTCATAATAAGATTTTCAAAAGATTTTGTTGGGGAACTGATGGGGACACATAAACCCTCAGTTAGGAGAAGAATTTAGGGGATTATGGTTGCTAACAGAGGAATCATCCTGAAAAGTGGGTGACTGGGTGATTCTAGTTTTAGTGGAACCATCAGAGCTGCCAATAACCATGCCTTTTTTAGAAAAAGTAAGCAAGAAGAAGAAAAAGGCAATCAGTAAAATGAGGTACTCAATTCAACATAGAGGAAAGAAAATTCCAGAAATTATTTCTCCAGAGTCCTGGAATATGGTCTGGAGATCCTAGCAGAGATCATTTGAGACCTAAGGTGAGGGGTACACAAAAGACCTACTCACAGGATGCTGCACAAGAACTAGTTTTCCTTAGTCATGATATGTCATCATCCTTTGCGGGGGTTGACTGTGCGGGGCCATCCCTGCCAGGTGGGCTACTGTAAGGAGTGGGAAGAGGTGCAAACATGGCTGTGGACCCACCAGATGGGTCAGGAGGTACAGGGTAGCAGGACCCAGAGCTAGCAGTTAAATTAGACCAAGTGGGGGTTGGAGTGGTGGCTCAGCTGTTGGAGGAGTTGCCTGGCATGTTGCCTGACCCAGGTGTCAGAAAAAAAGAACCCAGATGAAAAAGTAAAGTTGATTCTCTCTCTCTCTCTCTCTCTCTCTCTCTCTCTCTCTCCTTCTTTAAAAAATAAAAAATAAAAAAATAATTCAGACCAAGTGGTGCAGTGACAAAAGCCTGAAACCCCAGCTACTGGGGAGGCAAGATAATTGCAAGTTCAAAGCCAGCCTGGTAATTTAGTGAGACCCTCTTTCAAAATAAAAAATAAAAATGGCTGGAGATATAGTTCAGTGGTAAAGCAACCCTGGATTCAATTTCCGGTACCACAAAATAGACAAACAAAAATTATACCAAATGTCAGAATATCAAAACTAGAGAACCTCAGAAAGGAAATGTCAAGGGTGGAGACTCTCAAGTGTTTAAGTCAAAAAATGAGGAAGGAAGAAAGAACCGTGTCTTCATTCTTTTTGTGTTGCTCTAACCAAATGCCATGCTAACTTTTGTTAGCAACAAAAGTTTATTTGGGGGCTGGAGCAGTGGCTCAGCGGTTATGGCGCTTGCCTGACATGTGCGTGTACGCAGGTTCAAACCCCAGCACCACATATACAACCAAGTGTCTGAACAATGAAAGCCACATGAAAAACTACGTAAAATTGATTCTCTCTCTCTCTCTCTCTCTCTCTCTCTGTTTCTCTCTTTCTCTCTCCTCCCTCTTTCTTTGTAAAAATAAGTAAGTAAATAAATAAAATTTACAAAGTGTATTTGGCTCAGTTCTAGAAGCTAGGAAGTCTAAGAACATGGCGCCAGCGTCTTGCAAGGTCCTTCTTACTGTGTTATTCCATGCAGAAGACAGAAAAGCAGGAAAGAATGCACTACAGAATCCCTACTCCTGGACAGAGAGAATCCTTTTCTCTGCCTTTTTTGTTGGGTACCCCGGTCAATTGGATGGTGCCTGCCCACACTGAGGGTGGATCACACACATTCTCCTCTGGAAACATGCTCATAAATGCACTCAAAAGTAATCTTTTACCAGTGCTCTAGATAGTCCTTAATCCAGTCAAGCTGACACCTAAAATTAAATATCATAAGTCTTAACCACTCTTCTAGTGTGAAAAGACTTCTGATTCTATTTCAGAAAGTAGCTCCTCAGTATCTTCCAAAACAGGAAGGCAGTACCTTTGTCATTAGAAAGCTATCGTCCTCAGAGGAGTTGTGTGTTTTTTGTTTTGTGGGGGTTTTTTTGTTTGTTTTTTTACAGTCCCTTGCAACTTACCCTTTGGACCTTGCCATGTAATATGTAATGCATAGGGGACAGTACTTCCTCAACTCACTAACTATGTCTCTCTTTCCACGTCCCAAACCCTCAATTCCTCCAGTGGAATAAAAATAGTGGGAGAAATCATTTTTAAAAAAAGTTAATTCTTCGAAAGTAATCTCTAAATTGAATGCAATTCTTATTAAAATCCCAACAGAATATCTTTATTCCCAAACTTAATAAAATAATTAAAAATTTACCTGGAAGAAAACAAGAACAACTAAGAAATTTTTGACAAAGAATAATAATAAGGAGCTAGAGCAGCAGTTTGAGTGCTTGCCTGGCATGCACAAAGACCCAGGTTCAAACCCCAGCACCATGTACACATCTAAGTGTTGGAGAAATAAAGGCCAGATGAAAAACTAAATAAAATTGACTCTCTTTCTCTCTCTCTAAAAAGAAAAAAAAATAACAAGAAAGGTCAATTTTTTCCTACTTGATTGGAAATATACCACGAACTGGTAAATGAAGCCTCTACTTCAAAAACCATTCTACCCATCTTAGATATTCCAGAAGGGATAACATGGACAATGGAAACCATCAAAAACTTGGTTCCTGGGACTTACGTTTAATAAGAATATTTATAACATTTAATTGAGCTGATTGATTGAATAGGTCCATTTTTAGTGTTTTGTTTTTGTTTGTGTTGTACTGGGGATCCTAGTGCCTCATGCATGCTAAGCAAGCACTTTACCACCAAGCGACTTCCCTAGCTCAGGTCCATATTTTTTAAACTCTTAAACTTCTAAAACTCTTAAGCAGAACTTGTCAGACTTAATCTGGGAGATAATGAGCCCAAATATAAAATCTTAAATAGAGAAATAAGTTATTAAAGCAATATTATTAATAAGATCAAAAGAAGAAAGAAATTCCAGTGAAACCCTAAGTTATCTGCTTGAGGGGCAATAGATGATTCTCCCCTTTGTGAAGACGTTTTGGTTATCTATGACCGAATAACAAACTGCCCCAAAACTTAGTGGATTTAAATGACAACAGTGGGGTCTGGAGAGGTGGCTCAGTAGTAGAGCACTTGTCTGGCATATGCAAGGACCCAGGTTTGATCCCCAGCACCATATACACAACTAATGGAGGAAAACCAAAACTAGATGAAAAATAAAAAATGAATACACTCTCTTTCTCCCTCCCTCTCTCCCTCTCTCCCTTTCTCCCTGTCTCCCTCTTCCTCTCTCTCTCTCTCTCTCACACATACACGCACACACACTCTCTCTCTCTCTCTCTCTTTCTCTCTCTCTCAATACAAAAAAAAAAAAAAGAAGAAGAAGAAAGAAAAAAGAAACCCACAAGGGCTGGAGTAGGGCTCAACAATAGAGCGCTTGCCTGGCTTGTGTGAGGACCCAGGTTCAAACCCTAGCACCAAATACACAACTGTGTCTGAAAAAACGAAACCAAATGAAAAATAAATAAATAAAATTGATTTTCTCTCTTTCCCCCCCCCAAAAAAAGTTACTTTATTGTTTTATTTTTTTCAGGGCTGAGGACTGAACTTGGGGCCTCGCGCATTTTAGGCAAGCACTCTGCCACTGAGCTAAATCCCCAACCCCAAAAGAGTTACTTTAAATAAATAAATAAATAACAACAGTTTTGGGTACCCCACCACCACCACACATCTGCAATTTAGGTGTGACTTCTCTCTGTTCATGATGTCTAGAGGCTCAAATGGCTAGGGGTTGAAATAGTTGGAGGCTGGCCAGACTCTCTCCAGAGATTTCCTCATACCTCAGAAGCTTCGGGGGCCCTAGAGAGAGCATTCCAAGAGTTCTGGGTAGAAACTTCAGGGCTTTTTTTTTTTTTTTTTTTTTTTAAAGAGAGGAACAGTGAGAGAGACAGAAAGAGAGAAACAACTTTATTTAGTTTTTCACATGGCCTTAGTTGCTCCAACACTCAGTTGTGTACGTGGGGCTGGGGTTCGAACCTGGGTCCTTGCGCTTGTCAGGCAAGCGCCGAAACCGCTGAGCCAACGCTCCAGCCCCCTTCAGGGCTTTTTGTGACCTGGTCTTGGTAATCCCAAATGTCACTTCCTCTAGAAGTGTGCTAACCATTGTTCTACCATTGAGCTATGTTACCATCCCCTCTAGCGAGAGAGAGGGAAAGAGAGGGAGAGTGTGACAGTGTATGGCTGGAACTGAACCAAGGTCCTAGTGCGTGCTATGTAAGCACTCCTGTATCACTAAGCTACATCCCCAGCCCTACTAAAGTCTTAATTATATCTCTCTCCCTTCGTCTATAACCCCATCTTCTCCTCTTCCTCAAATTTTGAAAAAGAAGGGAGAGAGGTCATTCCCCCACAATTTATCCAACCCCAAACTCTACAATTAATAGGACTTTTATAAATTACCTTGGAATCCACATTGTCCTATTTTATCTATATGTGTTTTGTTGATAATTTTAATATTTTTGTCACTGTAAAAGTAACTCATGGTCCTTATATAAAGATTGGAAATATACAAAAGATGAAGAATCCGTTAAATGTTATCTCATTTCATTTGATTCCTGTTTTTGGCCTATTGAAATCCTTTTGGATCCTGAATCTATGCATTTTTTCTATCCTTCCCAGATTTCTTCAACTAAGTCAGTGACTATGTAGAAAACTATAGGACCAAACCTCAAGGTTGACATCTATAAAAATAGTATTGAAAAAGCATCAAGTACCTACAAGTTATTGCATATAACAGACCCATCAAATACCAAAACATCAGATTTTTCCCATGAGTGTTACAGAAATATCTATAGATTAGAAAACTATTTTATAGATTAGTTTTTACAAATTAAAAAAAACTTTACTCAGCCTAATTGATAGACCATTAAGGTATTTCAAATTCCCATTCTGAACAGTAATGGTGCAGTAAACACTCATATAATTGTCTTGATTCTCTTTTCTAGAATAGATCTCCCAGTGATACTACTGGGTCAATAATCTCATTTTTAAAATAATACTCCCAGTTGTCTTTCTAAAATCTTATACTATATTTTATTTTTATCATACTCTATAAGAAGATCCGTTTCCCCATATCTTCATTAACTCTATGAATTAGCAATCTCTTTAACTTTTTAGTGGGTGAAAGTGGTGTTTCACTGTTGTTATGTTCTGGTGAGGCTGAAAATCTCTTCATATGTATCTGACTATTTCATCTTTGGTGCATTACTGGTTCATTCTTATGCCCATCTTCATTTGAGTTCTCTCTTATTGGTAATAGGAATATATAACGAATATTCATCGTTACCACTCTCAATTGTATACATATATGTCGTTAATTTTGTCATATAGAAATAATTATAATAGTGAGATTTCTCAATCCTTTCATGCGTTTTGAATTTTATGCTGTAGACAATTTTGTTTTCCTTAGATTATAAAACTGTTCTTCTACATTTCTTTCTAATAACGTAATTTGGGTTTTTAAATGTACCTCTAGAGAACAAGCACAGGAATAATCCCCACAGGAAGGGAAACCCAAGGTGATGCCCTGGTCACCATCCCTCCACCTGCACAGTTTCCACATCAGAGTACAGAGAGCTGGTGGCTGAGAAAGCAGCTTAAAATTCATTCTGTGGGATGGAATAGTGGAAGGGAGGATGCTGTGAGGAGAGAGGGCTCCAGAAGCCTGCATGCAGGCCGCTACAAGCCCATGGTAAAAGACCACCCTGTCTACGTGCAGGACACGGTTACTTGAGGCGAAAACAGAGATACCTGAATTGTACGGTGCACACCTGTCTGAGACAAGGAATAAGTGCTGAATACAAGTATACGGAAGGAACTGTACCTGCATGTGCTGCCATTTCACACGAACCCGCTGACATGTGCATGTGCTCCGTATTCTCTCCCGGGACATCTTTAAAGTAAATTTGGGCTTCCCTTGGGCTCTTATACATTCTGAATTTAGTGAGGAGTGAGCATCTTTTTTCCTATGTGATCTATAAATTTTTACATTAAAAGAACTGAACCAAAACAATAACAAAAAGTACAATTCCACAATGGAGGCAATAAAGACCTATCAAGAAAAGCCCCAGGGGCTGGAGCAGTGGCTCAGCGGTTTCGGCACTTGCCTGGCAAGCACAAGGACCCAGGTTCAAACCCCAGCACCACGTACACAACTAAGTGTTGCAGCAACGAAGGCCATGTGAAAAACTAAATAAAGTTGTTTCTCTCTTTCTCTGCTCTCTCACTGTCCCTCTCTCTTTAATTTTAAAAAAAAAAATCTTAATTTAAAAAAAAAAAAAAAGCCCCGGAGAGATCCTGGGAGTGAGAATGTTTAAGTTACCATCAGCCTGAGCCAGCTAATTTCTTCAGGAATAAATAGATTGTATTTTCTAATTCATCTCCTGCCTTTTCCCAGAAGCTTTGCTTTTTGCTTTTTAACTGTTTTTAAACTTTGGCGCTTAGTGCACATGTAGTCATTCCATTCATAGAAATGTAGTGGAGGAAACTGGAAATCCTCAAAGATGGGGTGCTGGGAGTAAGGTCACATAGCCACCAATTCCAGCTGTGTCCTCAATAGAACAGAGCACAGGGTGCATTTCAGTATATGCTCTATAGCTTCTCTCTCCTACAATTAATGTTTTTACCAAATATCAGTGTTTCCAGGCAACAGAAAACAAATGAGATAAATTTTCTAGAAGCAAATGCTAAGTTGTTAGGTTTTACTTTGCTTCTGTCCCATGCATTAAGAGGTACCACCTGTGCGTTCACCCTTCTGGAACTGTGATCACACTCTGGGCCACTCAGGAGGCAGGCTTGGTTAGTCACTAAAATAGAGGTTTAACTTCTATGTATGATTCAGTGTATTCATTTTTCTCAAATGATTTTTTCGGCACTGAAAGGGACAAAATTCTGTATCTTACAACTTTTTTGTGGGGGAGGGTACCAGAGATTGAACCCAGTAACCCTTAACCACTGAACCACCTCCCCAGCCCTTTTTGTTATATTTTATTTGAGACAGGGTTGCTAAGTTGCTGAGGCTGGCTTTGAATTTAGGTTCCTCTTGTCTCAGCCTCCCAAGTCACTGGGATTACAGACGTGCACCACCGCATCCAGCAAAATTTTCTTCTAAGTGCTCCTAGAAATGTAATTTTTGGAGATGCTTGGAACGTTGCCTCTTTTATGTCTAACACTACTTCCATCAAAAAGACCAGGCCAGGGACTGGAGTGGTGGCTCAGTGGTATCACGCTTGCCTGACATGTGTGAGGACCTGAGTTCAAACCCCATCACCACATATACAACTAAGTGTTGAAGCAACAAAAACCAGATGAAAAAATGAATAAAATTGATTTTTTTTCTCTCTTTCTTAAAAAAAAAAAAAAACAAAAAAAACAGGCCACGGTGGGTACAGTGGAGACTCAGGAGGCTGAGACAGGTGGATTGTGAAACCAGCTTGGCAACTACTGAGACTCTCAGCTCAAAATAAAAAATAAGAAGGGATAGGGATGTAGTTTAGTGTAAAGTACTTCTGGGCTGAATCCCTTTTACCCACCACCACCACCACACATGCACACAAAACAGGCTAACTCTATAAAGTCCAAACTCTTTAAAGACAGCTCCTTCTCCCTCCTGCACAGTGAGACCCACCCACTCCCATTCTGAGCCTCCTTGGCCTTCCTTTAGGTCTGCTGGTAGGAGCCCAGCTCAGGAGACTGAAGAAGGTGCCAGTGGAACATAACGGAAGCAAATGAGGTCAAAGCGTCTATAAAGCCTACATGCACTCATCAGTTTTCTCTGTGATTCATCTTACATCTATGTCAAACAAACAAAAAACACATGAGCATAGTCAAATGGTGCCATACCACCTCAGCCAACTCCTCATTCACAAAATATACCTTATGGCTCACAGAAATAAGCCCCAGTGTTCGGTAACGAAACCACTTTTATAATGATTGCAACAAAAGCAACCGCCAAGATGAGCGTAGCGCTTGCAGGTTGGCAGTCACCCTCTCACGTGAGATGAGAGTGTGCACACTCAGAGCTGTTCAGTGAGCCATGTCAAGTGTGGAGATGTTGACACACTGGGCGCTCGAATGGAATTAGGGACCATTTCAAGTGGCATTCTGGGAACAAGAACTGAAGTTGTTCCACTCTGCTACTAAAAATGGTAGTTTTTACTTGACAGTGTAATGTTCTTGGAATGCGTATAGTAATGCAAATCACAGCTGATTGTCCCCCATTTTTGCCAATGTCAGGACAGCTGAAAAGCCTTAAACATGGAGAATATAGTTCACACGTAAGAAAACATCTCCTGACCCAGATATGGGATTTGATTACCTAAATTTGGAATTCCCATAATAATTCCTTATTTTAAAAGGTAGGATACTTCCTCCTTTTCTTGAGTGATTTTTATGTGGTCTTTATTGCTGAAGTGTGTCTTGCATTAAAATGTGTCTCATCTGTTTTCTTCCTTTTCTTTAAACCCCCAGTTTGATCCCCAGCACCACAATAAATAAGTAAATAAATAGAATGTATCTCAACTTTTCGGAAAGATCTGCCAGCTGTAGTCTTTTCTTTCTCTCTCTCTCTCTCTCTCTCTCCCTCTCTCTCTTTTTAAGAGAAAAGGACAGTGAGAGAGAGAGAGAGAGAGAGGCAGAGAATCAATTTTTATTGATTTTTTTACATGACCCTTGTTGCTCTGACAGTTGTGTACATGGGTGCTGGGGTTTGAACCCGTGCACTTGCGCATGCCGGGCAAGTGCCGTAACCACCAAGCCATTGTTCTTTCTCCATTGTGAGAGAAAGATAGAATCAGTTTTATTTAGTTTTTCATGTACCTGTCATTGCTCCAACACCTAGTTGTGTACCTGGAGCTGGGGTGCAAACCCACATCCTCGTGCATGCCAGGCAAGCGCCATAACCACTGTGCCACTCCTCCAGCTCTGATTGTGGTCTTTTCTGAAACATCTTGCATCTCTAGCTGTTCTGAGCTGACAGGTCATTTTGTTTGATTTCTCAGTCATGGCTTTGATTTCATGAAATTTTAGGCTTAACCTATTACTCATTTCTTAAGTGGGATTCTGTTAACTAGCATACCAGACTCTTGGTTTTTGACCTGGATGGCTGCATCACATCTTTGAAGCCACAATCTTCTAAAGATTGTGTTGATGAAGGAAAATGGTATTTCACAAAATTATAACAGTTACGAGTCTAACTGGCTTTTCTCGGTTTATCAGTTAAGTCAGCATTCATGCTGCGAGTAGAGTGAGAGCTCCTGCTGGCAGAATGGTGAGTTTTGTAAGGTGGAAACAAGAAAACGGAACAAAATAAACAACACATGTTAACATCATGTTACTTCAGCTTACTTTTTTGTAAGGATGAAG
>PVKS010034408.1:0-20898 GCA_004027875.1 Aplodontia rufa | reverse complement strand
TAGTGGTGTGTTGAAGTCCCCCAGAATTATTGTGTTGAGATCAATGAGGGGATTAATATTCTTAAGTATTTTTTCCATATGTTTGGGTGGGTTGTAACTGGGGGCATAAATGTTAATTAGCATTATATCTTCTTGGTGGACTGTCCCTTTTAGTATGATAAAGTGACCCTCTTTGTCCTTTCTGACTAGTTTTAGCTGGAAATTAATTTTATCAGAAATTAGGATAACCATGCCAGCTTGCTTTTTTGGGCCACAGGCCTGGTAGACATTTTGCCTACCTTTCACTTTCAGCCTGTGTCTATTTTTGAATGTTAAGTGTGTCTCTTGCAGACAACATATTGTTGGATTTTGTTTTTTGATCCAGTGGGTCAGTCTGTGTCTTTTATTTGGGGCATTGAGACCATTAACATTCAGAGTTAGAATAGATATGGGAGGCTGAGTCTCAGACTTTGTGACTATTACAGAGTTTTGAGTCATCTTGTAAGTCAATTTGTGCATAATGTGGTTATTGACTCACCCTCGTTGAAGGATTTAGGGTATCGTTAGCATCTTTGAGAATATTCTGTAGTACAGGATTTGTGTTGATGTACTTGCTAGCTTGAGTTTATTTTCGAAGTATTAATTTCCCCATCACATTTGAAGCTGAGTTTTGCAGGGTATATTATCTTTGGGTGGAAGTTGCTATTTTTCAACATTTGAAAGATATTTTTCCAAGCTCTTCTAGCCTTCATTATTTGATCTGAAAAATCTATAGTGATCTGAATTGGTTTGTCTCTGAATGTGATTTGGGGTTTTTCTCTAGTTGCTTTTAGAATTGTCTCTTTAATTTCTGTTATTCATTTTATATATGATATGTCTTGGTGAATTTCTCTTTTGATTAGGCCTGTTTGGTGTTCTATAAGCATCTTGGATGTGATATTCCAGATCAATTGTAAGATGAGGGATGTTCTCACTTATGATTTTGCTTAAAAGATTCTTAATGCATGTTGTTTGCTGTTCAGAGTTTTCATCCAGGCCAATGACTCTCAGATTATTTCTCCTCATCTCCTCAAATATTATTTGGAAGTTCTGGTCATGTAATGTAAGTTTCTTATCTTATTTATCCCCTTTGAATTTGACATTGCTTAGCCTAGCTTCATTATCTTATGTACTGTCTTCAAGAGCTGAAGTTCTATTTTCAATGGAGTATACTCTGGCATTGGTATCTTCGAGTGAAGATTTGATTTGGCTAACCATGTTTTTAAATTCTGATACCTCTGCTACATCTCTTTTCAGAATATCTAATTCTTTGTAGAGCTGATCTTTCATCTCATGGAGTTGCTCCCTTATTTCCTTATAAAAGTTGTCTCTCATCTCTTGAAATTGTTCTCTGATCTCTTTCCTTATTTCTTCTTTCAACTCTTTGATTGAGTTACTAATCATAATGTTGATACAATATCTTTGGTTTTCATCTAGGGCCCTGGCGATGGGGTCCTTGGGTGGAGGAGACCTGTGAGGTTGAGGAGGAGAGTTATTTCTCCTTTTCCTCATTTTCAGAAACAGGGAGTGCGTCTTAGAGTTCCACCTTGTTACTCTTGGAGGGGTAATTGGAGCTTCTCATGGTTTTGCTTTATTGTGATGGGGAGCTATTTGGTCAACTCAGATCTGTGAGAACTTGAGAACCTATAGGTACAGATACTAGACAGTTTCAACTGAAACAGATGTGATGATGACTAGCACCAATAGTAGCAGTTTTCTTTGAGAGTGCTCTGACAATATACTTGGTAGCAAGAAAGTTCCCATTTTAAAGAGTGTCTGTTTCTTCAGATAGCAGGGCCTCTGTAAGTGGGGAGAAGAAATGACTAGGAAGTCAAGGAGGTGAATTGGGGAGGTAAATTAGAACACCTGACTTAGAATAAAGAGGATCAAGGGATTAGGAGGAGTTGGTTATTCAATTATGAATAAGGAAAACATAGAAATGAGGTGCCGGTGGGGTAAAGACTTTGGGTGAGGATGAGAGAAAACTGCTTATATTTAGGATTGCCAGAGTACAGGGGAAGAAGAGGTTAGTATGGGGCATGGTTCTCTTCACTCACAGCAGGTTGAGGGCTATTTTGCTATCATGAAATGTTTTCCTGGTTGGATCCCAATGGTATAGAGATAGCAGTTGTGTTCAAGAAGACATAGAGACA
The DNA here is from genome assembly GCA_004027875.1 of Aplodontia rufa. Taxonomy (NCBI): domain Eukaryota; kingdom Metazoa; phylum Chordata; class Mammalia; order Rodentia; family Aplodontiidae; genus Aplodontia; species Aplodontia rufa. The sequence continues at coordinate 18,727 of PVKS010034408.1, read as the reverse complement.
GTAGGAGCCGATCACCAATACACACACATGGATAAATATTTACATCCACCAACACCAAATTCAGTATTAACTGTAAAGAAAAAAAAATAATGTTAAAAAGTTAGAAGTTGAACAATTTAAAAATATTATACTCCAGCCAGATCCCCATTTAAAAAAGTAAAAATAACCAAGAGGCAAACAAAATATAAACCTAGTTGGGAATGTTTTCATTTTTTGCTCCCTAGGTCAGTGAGTATGTACTGTGGGGGGATGTGTTCACATCTGCCATCTAGCTGGGGATTCTTCACAGTTGAGCTTTGTTGGGGGAGATGCAGTTTGGTTATGTCCAGTGACCTGGTTTTTCTTAGAGGATCTCCTCAAAATTTTATGTTGCAAAGGGGTATAAGAACCTGCCCTCTCACACTTCTTGTGAGGATAGATTTCAGCACCCCCTGAGCTGTATTCCTGAGGTGGTTACTTCCTGCCTGTCCAGTCTCCAGAATTTCTTGGGCCTGAGGCTCAGAAGCTGTAGACAGTCTAGTTGATCCTAGTGTAGATGTGTGGGGCTCTGACTGTTCCATGGAGAGTGGCCAGACTGAAACTCGCTTCCCCAGGATCACTGAGGACCCACTCTGGGTGACTTAGAGATCTTCAGAAGACCCAGTGAGGGAGGGTCCAGATTGTGCCAGTGATTATGTGATTCTCAATTGCAAGCACATGGGGGCGCCCACCGGAAGAGATCAAGACCTATGGAGCTGGGGCTCAGATGCTAAGGCTGCCCCTTTTGTTCAAAAGTTCCTAAGGCTAATGTCAGGCCTGGCCTTGTTAGAAAGTTTACGGGCAGCTTTTGGGGAGTCTGAGGTAGGCAGACCCCTTGAGAAGGATGTGCCCTACTGCGCCAAGCTCTGTTCACGGACTCCTATTCGGGCATGTAAGGGGCGGGCAGAAGGTCACAGTCTGAGAGGTTTGCAAGCTGAAGAGGGGATTTGCAGTTCCACACAGCCCCCAGAACAGACGGCCAGGTTGGGGGGGGCAGTAACCTCTCTTTTACTGTTCGTGGAGACTGAGGCCCCAAGTCCATGCTTAAAGGATGGATCTGGTTTCACCGAGAGTGTCCAGTCCCGCTCTCCAGTGGTGGGCAGAGCCGGCGGGCTGCCACGCTCCTGCAGTAGTAGGTTCGCAGGTGCGAGCCAATAAGTTAAAGGGCTTGAGACTCAGCTCTTGCCAACTGTGAGCACAGGTGGAAAGGTGGTGTCCGCCTTGACTGAGTTAGAGTTCTTGTGCCGATTCCTCTCCTCCCCCGGCTGTGGAGCCAGCAGTGACTGGAGCTGGAAAGGTGAATTCCCAGCACACTCAGTCCCCTTGGGCGAAGGGCAGATCATGAGGAGGTAGATTCTGATTTTCTGACTGTGGAGGCTGAGGCCCCAAGACTGTGCCTAAACTGTGGGTCTGGCTTCGTTTTTGCTTAGTTAGCTACCAGCTTCTCCCTCATGAAAACCTCAAAATGGCGGGCAGCACGAGACGCCTGCATGAACAGCTATTAGTTCGCTAGTGTGAGCGATTAATTCCAGAGCTATAGAATCAACAATTGCGAATTATGAGCAAGCAGGTCAGAGGGCTTGCTGGGACCAGGTTAGGGTACTTGGTTAGGATACTTGAGTCATTTCCTCACCTCCGGGGCAGCTCCCCTTCCCCCAGTGTGGGGCCGATGGAGCGGGTGCCACAAACTTCTCCTTTACATTCGTTAACGCACCACTCTATTCCTTTGGAGTTAAAAAATTAGCGGGGGGGTAATGTTCCCCCACACTGAGGGCTTTGTCCTACCTTGGGAATCCGCCTCCACTCCTGCAGCGTGAAGTGTTTCTCAAGAGCATCTCAGAGTCACTGGTGGTGGGGTGGTCACCATGTTTAGGTCCTGAATTGTCTGTGTTTTTGACATCCAGTTTTTTGAGTTCTTTGTAAATTTTGGATATTAGTCCCCTGTGAGAGGAATTACAGGCCATGATTATATCCCATTCTGTAAGTTCTTTCTTGACAGTTTTGACTAACTCCTCGGTTGAGTAAAAGCTTTTTTGTTTAATGGCATGCCACTCATTTACTCTTGTCTTTATTTCTTTTGCTTTGGGAGTCTTGTTGAGAAAATTGTTGCCTCCTCCCATATGGTAAGAGTGTTTCACCTAATTTTTCGTCTATCGGTTGTATGGTAGTTGGTTTAATTCCTAGTTCCTTGATCACTTTCAATTTGATTTTTGTGCAAGGTGAGAAATAAGGATTTGACCTTTTGTAAGTGGCTGTCCATAATTTTCTATTTATACCAATACTGAATTACAAATCATTTTCAGTATCTATACTTTTTTTTCATGAATTGGAATCCAACATATAATGGTGGCATATTAGCTTGAAGGCTCCTTTAGTGAGAAGATGATAGATTTAGTGGTCTTTGTACATTGATATAGACCAAGACTGTCATTTTAAAGAGGAGTCTACAAAATTTTCATGTAAGGAAGACACTTGAACATCCCAGGAAAAGGGATTCTTAAAATATTGTTTCAGTTTGTGAGAAATATGTATGGGTTTTAACTGATTTAGGCAAAATATCCTTTGACTCTAATACTTATCAGGCATTCAATAAGTTGGTAGTATATCATTTTCCCAAAAGTGAATATTTCTGTGGTACTGTCATCAAAGAATTTTGAAAATATAGTATGTTTGAGAGTTCATGTTTTGAAGTTATTTTTAGACTTTTGATGTATGAATCAAAATGTGGCAAGTATGCAATATAACTGGGCTCTTAACAATGCCATTAAAGACAAAAGGATGAGGAAATTTTTGTAGATCAAAAGGTATAACTAAGTGTATTATGTAAACTTTGATTAGGTCCTGATTTTTGAAATATTATAGAAGTTTTCTGGAAAACTTGGAGAATTTGAATATGTATAGGTTATAAGTTATATTAAGAAATCAGTGTAAATTTTCTAGGCTCAGATAATGGCATTGGCATTATGTAAAAGGATCTTACTGGTTTTAGAAGTATATTATGATATTTAATTTTGAGGGATTATGATACTACAATCTACTTTTAAATGGTTTAGAAGTAATAAAAGTTTAAGATTAATGAACACTTATATGTGTGAAAATATCAAATACCTATTGTTATATCTAAGCAGAGAATATATAGTCACTGTATTATGTCAAGTAATGAAAATGTTTAAAAAATAACAAAGTAGCAAGACAAAGGCAAAGATGGGAAGAAAACAAGCACGATTTCTGAACTGAATCACTGGGGTGGGACATCCTGAGTAGCCACTCTGCTCTTGGGGGTTAAATGGGGCTGAATGTGGCCAGGGAGCACTACACAACTCCAAGGCCTGTTCTCAGATCATGCATCCTTCTCAGGTGAGCTTTGATTGACAGCTCTCAGTATCCAAGAAAAGAATGATGATCTGTGAAAACATCCTGCCTTGATATCAGGGATGAGCATATGACCAGGATAGAAGGCCATTTCACTTCTTTTGTCTGAAACACCTACAAAATAAAGGATTCAAAATATTCAAATATTTTTTAACTTACAGAGTATGAAATGAGGCTGTGAATTATTTGAAGTATTCCCAAAATAACTTTCTGAAAAGACAATTTGCTCATATTCATAAAATGTTTGTTTTATACATTAAATCTATACATTTGATTCAAAACTTCCTATTCAGATCTAAGAATTCTTATGTCAAATATTCAGTTTCTTTTAGTTTGTAGTTCTAATTATTTAAGTGAAGAGCTTCAGAATGTTTTTTGATAAACTAAATCATGACTGCTTAGGAAACATCAAATATCCTCTTTGCAAAACTTATCCTCTCTAAAACAAAACCCAAATGCCAATTAGCCAGACCAAAAAAAAAAAATATATATTTATTTATTTCTAGGTCAGATATTTTCAGTCTGCTAATAAAAAACATTTTGTTGATCTTTAAAAAACATTTTGACCAGAAAATTTGAGTCAAGAGAATCTTTTAGACAACCTTTCCTTTTGTACACCTGTGAACATGTCTTACAATGCTAAGAAAATGAAATGTATATTCTCCTACAGAAAGAAATCAAGTATAGTTGTTGATATCTATCTGATCTCCTAGAATTTCTATAACTGTGTTTTAAATCAGTAAAGGACAAACTAGACTAGTTTCATCCACAAATTCTACTTGTGACCAGGCAGAATTTCCTCAGCTCTTTGGGAATGAGCTTTCTCCTCAGCAATATTAAAAATAGAACCACCAACAATATTTATTGCACTATTACTGTGAATTAGGTTATATTGTAAGAACATTATTTATATTAGCTTGCTTAATATTCATGACAGGCCTATTTTCTATTTTTCATTTTATGGATGAGAAAATTTTACATTTTGCAAAGTGTATACAAAATCAAGGTCATACAGCTAAAAAATAATAGAGTTAGAATCCCAAAATCCATCTGAATTCAGAGCTCATAGTTTCAATATCCATGTCATACTGCCTCTGTTACAGGAAATTGGATGTGTCAAATACTTTTTTAATAGGTGGATATTTTGAAATTTTACTTGTTATCCCAGTTTTTAAGGCAAATAACATTAGAGATATACCTGTTTAATCAAAACTACTCAATTTCTTCTCTGTCTTCCTTCTAGCCTCACAATGGTCCCTGAGCCACTACAGAGAAACCCTAGGACTCTCTTACATATATATATATGTAAAATATATATACACATATACACATATGATATATATATACATGTATATATGTTTGCATAGATAGATGGATAGATATGATTGTGCATTTTCCAGAATGAAATAATTGCATAAGAATTATTTGGCTTTTCAGGGGAGTAAAGAATGATCTATATTATTGATTCCCCCAATATCCCTTCCTATCATTCCTCCTTCTCTCCTCTCTCCTTCCTCTTGCCCCTCACCCCGACCACATATCTTTGGTTCCCTTAGATTATGTGTTGCTTTGACTTTGGTGAGTCTAGTACATAAGCTTGACCATTCAAGCAGTGTGGAGAAGTGTGGTGATTCCTCAAACATTTAAGGTTGTATCCATCATATGACCCATATGATCCAGCTATCCCTTTCCTAGGTATTTTTCCAGGGGAGTTGTAATTGACATATTACAGTGACACAGTGAAATCAATATTCATAGCAGTTCAATTTACAATAGCTAAATTATGGAATCAACCCAGATGCCCTTAACTGGACAAATAGATCCAAAAGCTGTGGTATAACACACTTTATTTTTAAACTCAAATAATAGATTTGTTTTAAAATACTGAAATGGAAAAAAAATCTGACTTTTATAGTTGAATGTGGAGATTATTTAGAAGGAATGAGGGAAACAAATGTATGGAAAATACATCATTTATAATTAAATGATTTTAATAGCCTATGACTCAGTATTCTAGTTACAATTTATATCTTGGTCTCTCTTCCTAAATCATGAATGTTTATAGACAATTCAACCTATGGAAGTATTTCTTTTTTTTTTAAGAGAGAGGGACAGTGAGAGAGAGAGAGAGGCAGAGAAAGGGAGAAACAACTTTATTTAGTTTTTCACATGGCCTTAGTTGCTCTAACACTTAGTTGTGTACGTGGTGCTGGGGTTTGAACCCATGTCCTTGTGCTTGCCAGACAAGTGCTGAAATCGCTGAGCCACTGCTCCAGCCCCCTATGGAAGTATTTCAAATATAAAATATATATGCTCTAACATTGAAATGTAGTATTAGACAATCTCTTGGTATTCTCTCTTCACCTAATAACAGATTCAAATATTAGTAACATTCTCATTGAGTTTTTCTGTACTATTAAATGAAGACCAAACAGCAAATTAAGTATCCAATGAATAATAAAACTTCCAAAAGTTTATATCTTTAGAATTTATCTTATTATTTGTTGGTAATTTTTTTCTAGTCTAGAATTAGAAAAGAAAAAAATAGTCATGGCAGCCAATTTTTTAATCTTTTTTTGCATGAAGGCCAATCCAAATGTTGCTTTTTACCCTTCTAGTTCTAAAGCTATTCCCTCGGCCTCTATCACTGTCCAACCCTTACCACTCCTCCTCTCATTGTGTATGGATTAAGTTCACACTTGCTGGTTTTTCATAGGAGACTTTTAATGTATAATTTTTAGTCTCAAAAATATTTAATTCATGCTTTCTTCCTTGGAATTCTTAAAGTATTTGGAATAATATAGAATAATTAGAATAATAATAATTAGAATAATAAGAATTCCTTGGAATTCTTAAAGTATTTGGACAAAGGGAGAGAGGTGGTATCTTCAATTTAATATCATCTATCATCTTTCTGGACTATTTAGTGCCTTCATTGTGGGAAAATGGAAGGCTCACTAAGTTAACTTTGACCAATAAGTCAACTCAGAGACAGCCCAAAGCAAAGGCGTCATCCTTGGGTAGTCCTTGTTTCATATGCATAGATATCTGATATCCTTTTGGTATTTCTGTTACTTCCATTAAGTTACTGTAAAACAATCTATATGGAAGTTAGTTTTGCCATATTTTAAGCCAATTCATCCAGGCTTTGCTCTTGCTTTTTTAAAATTATATTTGATAAATAAAATGTATAATTACTCTAGAAAATTAGAAATTATGAAATGTTTTATCCACCCCTCCAAATTTACCCAGGATCCTACCATATGAACATGTTTTATTGAATTCCAACCTTCTGTAACTATTTTTTTAATAGAGAAAGGGACAGTGAAAGAGAGACAGAGAGAGAGAGAGAGAGAGAATCAATATTATTAGTTTTTCAGATGACTTTTGTTGCTCTGACCCTTCGTTGTACATGTGGTGCTGGGGTTTGAACCCGCATCCTCAAGAATGCCAGGCAAGCACCGAAACTGCTGAGCCACAGCTCCAGCCCCTTCTGTAACTATTTATGTCATCAAAATATTGCTTGAAACAAACAAAACTATGTCTCATCATAAATAGTTTTAATAAACTAACTGCTTTATTATAATTTATTCTAATTTTCAGTTAAATGTATTGAAATCCTTTAATTTATATCAAAATTCTAATTGGTCATTGCTGATGTACAGAAAAATCTGAATCATTGAATTTTATTTTTAATGCAAATAAATCCAGTTTTTACCATATTCTGATATGGAGACAAAGCATTCATTTTATTATGCAGATTAAAACTCTTAGGACTTCCAAGGAGAAACTTTATAACTTGGGAAATGCATGAAATCACTAAGGAAATAAAAGTTAAACAAATAGTATAAAATGTCATATTTTATTAGTCTGCAAATGACAGAAAATGTAACTATGGATTATTTTTTCCAAAATATTGAATATACATTATAAATATGCCTTTAGAAATTCATTAGTTCCCTTCATTGATACTATCTTCAAATGTCTTTTTTGATTCTTTGTATATATTATCAATTTTATGAAAAGAATTGTCCTCTCTAGAAGGCACTGATTGGCACATTAATTATCCTTTAAATTTTTCACCTGGAATTAGTTCCAAAGAGATAAAATCCAGTGAGTGTCCACTAAAATCTCTATACTGATCTTCACTTGTAGCATCTAGTATTTCATTGTTCCATGTGACATGCATAGGGACTCTACAAATCTTCATTAAAAACAAAGAATCAACACCCTGTACTTCTGGGCAAGATGGAACAAGAGAGACCATATCTATCCTTGCTCCTGAAACAACAAGAAAAAAAAAATACCATATATTATAAAACTGTTTGCAAGACATTGGAGATCATGCAACGAAAGCTAATAAATGGAGAGGCAGGGAACAAAGGAATTGACTTTCTAGTTGCCTGAGGCTACTACTGTGGAGAGGAAGTGGGAACCTGGCAGAAAGTGTTGGGCTTCCTGGGTTAAGGATGAAGCTGATGATCTGAGATCAAGCTAGCCAGAGTATACAGAATAGATGGTATGATATAGCTCCACAGAGAGAAAACTATAGAGATCTGCAGATGATCTCTTGAATTTGCAGAGGAGTACTGATACATATATGCACAAGAGCTGAAGGAAAGAAAGACCTAAAAGGTTATAATGGGAATCTTCAGAACTTAGAGCCATCCATATTTATTCCCACCGGCCAAAATGGAAAACTTCATAACTCACAAGCACTGAGTAGAGTGCTCATAAATACTTTAACTCTGTAATGGGGCTTTAAATATAAAACTTCAACACAAGATCTGAGTGTTTTAAAATAACTTAACTACATTCTATGACTAAGCTCAATAATATTGATATAGGTAGAAAATATGCAGCATACAAAATGATAAAATTCAGAATGACTGGCATCTAATAAAAATTTACTAAAAATGAAAAGAAATAAGGATTAACAACCCATAAACAGGAGGGAAAAAAGCAATTAGTTGAAATTTACCTATAAAAGATAGACAACAACTATTTTAAGCAACATTTTTACTGCTATGACTAAAAGATTTGACATAAAAAGTTTATTTTAGGGCTAACAGTTTCAGAGGTCTTAGTACATTGACGGCTGACTCCATTCCTTGGGTTGGAAGTGAGGCTGAATATCATTGTGGAAGAGTGTGGCAGAGGGAAGGGGCTCAAGACATCACATCATGAGGTAGAGAGAATCCACTCACCAGATACAAAATATATATCCTAAAGGCACAACTCCAATGACCTACCTCCTCCAGCCACACCCTACCATTTTCCAGTTACCAGTTAGTCCCCATCAGGGGATTAATTCATTGAGCTAAGGCCCTTATACCCCAATCATTTTGCCTCTTAGACTTCTTGTCTTGTTTCAGATATTGAGGTTTTGGGGGACACCTTTCATTCAAGCCATAACAAGGGCATAAAGAAATATAACTGTATTCCTTGTGTTCAAGATTCTATAGAAAAAGATCAACAACATAAACATTTTATTAAGCCTATATAAAACATCAGTAGAGAAGCTAAAATGTATGAGTTGAAAGTTCACAGGATTAAAATAATAGCAGATTAGTGAACTTGATGACAACAGTACAATCTACCTAAAGTGGAACAAAGAGAAAAAAGTTTTAAAAATGATTAACAGTATTTCAACTTTAAGCAGCCTACGTAGATCTACAAATTAGAAGGGGCAGAAAAAATATACATAAAAATGCCCAAGGTTTTCCATAAGTTAAAACTGTAAAATCATAGGTTCAAGATGTTCAAAGAAATCAGTCCAATTATTTAACAGCAGTGAAAAAGAGAAAATTATAAAGAAACAAACCAAATACCATATGTGCAGAGGAAAAAAAGTGAGAATATGAAAATGACAGATATCTCATAAGAAATAAGGCAAGAGAGAAGATAGTTAAACATTTAAAAAATGACACACACACACACACGCACCACAAATCAAAATATAGCAAGGAAATATATATTCCAGGAATAAGGTTGAATAGAACCTGATATAGTTCATCATTAAGAAACCTAGACTGTAGGAAACATCATGCAAGTCTGTTATGGTTTAGATATTAGTGATGCTGGTTTTGTGGATGTTGGGATCGTGTCCTCTGAGTAAAAGAATGAAACTGAGGGACACCGAGGTAAACAGAGCAAACAGAGTTTATTTAAGAAAGGATAGAAAGAAAAAGACTTCTCCAGGAAAAGGGAGTCTCACAGCTGAGAACTCGAAAATGTGGTCCAGTTCATCTTTCTTATAGTCTTTCACTATTCTCCCCCTTTGGTTAATCATTGCCTTCACTCCCCTATGCCTAGGAGTTTGAGTGTAAGATTCTGGTCTGAGCTAGTCTTTGATCCTGGATCACAAGCATTTTTAATAGCTGAGGGAAGCTGCTGTCTGGATCGCCATTGTTAGCAGAGGGGTGTGTGAAGCTGATATGCACCTCTGCTTACATAGGGCAGTGGTATGCTCTTTGCCCTCTGAGGAAAAATGACCATAAGTAAATTTTCTCCTTATCAACACACATAAATATGTCTACACTGACTGCCTAGCTTTCTCTGCCTCATTAGCTCTTTCAACAGCTTCTGTGTGGGACAATGCAAGAAATGATTTGTGAAATGATTGTGTTATGAGAACCTGAACCTAATCACTCTATTAATCTCTGATAGGGATTAACTGAGTGGTAACTGTAGGCAGTTTGTATGTGGCTGGTGAAGGTAGATCCCTGGGGGTGTACTTTTTGGGTATATATTTTGTTGTACCACGTTTCTATCTGCTTTCCTTCACCACATACTTCCACCATCATTTCAGAACACAAGAAATAGAGTTGGCCATCTGTGGACTGAGACCTCTGAGCCCATGGGCCCCAAAATAAACTTTTCCTCCTTATAATTGTTCTTGTCAGGTCTTTGGATCACAGCAGCAAAAAAAATTCTGACTAAAATAAAGTCCTCCAGATAGAAAAATTAATAAATTATGTAAATTTAGATCTACATAACAGAAAAAGGAATACCTGAAATGATTGCTATGTAGGTAAATATTAAATATTTTTTTAATTACTGAAATACCTTGCTGTGGTTTTGATATGGTTTGACTGTGTCCCTCTGCATTTTTGTGCCTTAATATTTAATCTACAGTTTGAGGTAGTAATTGAGTGAAATCTTAAAGGTGGAGCCCTGGGAAGTGATTAGGATTATATAAAGTCATCCAAGTGGAGCCCCAATTAATGAATTACTGGTGGCTTTATAAGAAAAGGAAGAGCACTAGAAAAGACATGCACCTGTGTGCTTCCTGGCTCTTGCCACATGTTGCTCTGTGCATAAATATATATTTTACGTTATAGAATATGCAATTTTAAATAACAAGTATATCCAAAAAGACAAATACAGTATTGAAACAAGTAGTTGAAAAATTCTTGTCTGAATAATTGCCTGAAAATTAGTTTTTGAAATAGTATTCTGTATTGTACTGATTTTCTGATTTTATTATTATCAGCTTGTGAATGATAACTGATTGTTTGGATGCTGCCCAGTGAATACAGATTCTTTCCAACACTGTTCTGTAAAACTTTGTTCTTCTGAATACTTTTAGAATTCGAGTGGTGGAAGAAGAACAGTACATTGGTCTCCAAGGACTACTTAACCTCCTAGAGATTTCAAATCGTTCTACTAAGCACCATCCTTTCTCCACTGGGCACAGCAGCTTTTTGTGAACAGAGGCTATGATGGTTCTCCCTGCTAGAAAAAGCTGTCATGAGTATCTCTACATGAATATTTCCATTGCTCAGCACTGTATTTTTTATTTTTAATTAGTTCATTTTAATTACATACATTAGTGGGATACATTGTGAGATATATCTGTATATCATTGCTTGATCAATTTCTTTCTCCAGTTCCTGCCCTTTCCCTTCCTTCCTTTTTCATGCTGGCCCCATTCCTCTATGCTACTGGTTTCCCTTCTATTTTCACAAGATCCCATTTCCCCCTTTTTTTCTCTCTAGCTTCCATATTGAGAGGAAACATGATCCAACTTACTTCACTTCACAGGCTGTTCTCCAGTTCAAATCATTTTCCTACAAATGATTTAATTTCATTTTTCTTTATGGCTGAATAAAATTCCTTTGTCAGCACAGAACTTCTGAGTACTACTTATGTAAGGCTTTTAGTACTCCAACTTTTCTTCATTTTTTTTATATAAAGATTTGAATAGAAACAATACATACTATTGTGGTTAGGATATGTGGTGTCCCCCAAAACTTACATGTGAGAAAATGTAAGAAGGTGTAGAGATGAAAATGATTGGGTTATAAAAGCTTTAACCCAATCAATGCATTAAGCCCCTGATAGGGATTAAAGGGGTGGTAACTGCAGGTAGGTTGAGTATGGTTGGAGGAGGTGGGTCCCTGGGGTGTACCTTTCGGGTATATATTTTATATCTGGCAAGTGGAATCTCTCTCTCTCTCTCTCTCTCTCTCTCTCTCTCTGTGTATGTGTGTGTGTGCGCGCGCACGTGCTTCCTGATGCCTTGTTCCTAGCTGCTTTCCTCTACCACACTCTTCCACCATGATGTTGTGCCACACTTTGAGTATGAAAGAAGGGAGTAGTTGCCTGTCTATGGACTGAGACCTCTGAAACCATAAGCCCCTATACACTTTTCCTCCTATAATTGTACTTATTAGGTCCTTTGGTCACAGCAGTGAAAAAGCAGGCTAAGATATGTATGCATTATTAATTTTTACTGTTTTTAAAGTATTATAATACTTATTGTAATAGGGACCAATTTCCCCCCCAAATTTCAGCCAGTTGCATATCTATTCTTAAATAAAATTTGTGGCCTATTGATTTATTCAGATACAAAATTCCATCCAGCTTCTATAAAATAATGAGATTTAAGATGAAAGGCAGAATAATTTGCTAGAAAAGGTAATCAACAAAGGGCTGTAGAACCAAAAATGAAGATGTATGCCTATATTCATGAGAAAGAACAATGTTTACTTTCCAGCATAAAGAAATGAGCAGAGTGAAGGATATTACTAGATTCTTACAGTTAAAACTTACAGGGAGTAAGAGTAGTCAAAGGGAAGAAAGGAACTTATTAAAACATAATGAGTCTCAAAAGCAGCCAATATGGGAAAATATCTCAAGAAGAAAAAACAGCACAGAAAAACAAAAGTGGATACATCAAAAAATAAGAATAAAAAGCAGAGTACTTAGAAATTGGATGTCACTGGAGAACTTTGAGAGAAAGATTCAATAACGAAAGCCCACAGTATCTTGCAGGAGGAACTGCAGAGGGAGTGAGGAATGTGTCTATTGAATGTCTTTGTGTGAATCATTCTTCCAGGTATTTGCAAAGGAAAAAAGAAGTAAAAAACGTGAAAGATGTAGGTTTTAATTTTTCTCAACTCATTTTTTTTCTTACCATGAGAGAGAACCAATATGTGCTTTTGCTACACAGGGAAAACTAGTGAATAGAAAAAGAACAATAGTACAGAAAGAAAAAAATTAATAAACTGTAATAAGCCCTTTGAGATCTGGAACAGGACAGAGTCATTATCCTTGGTATAAATGCAAATCTTCTCCCAAGCCTGATAATACTATCACTGCTAATTCTGGTGGTCCTAATGTTGATAAATTCATTCCCTATTTTTGAGGTCAGAGCAAATTATTTGATCATTATTGAACATTATTATTTTCAGGCTCTGTAAGAAAAATTATGAAATTAATTATTCAATTGAATATTTACTTAGAACATGCTAAAGGAATTATAATAAACCACAAATTTGTAAAAGTTGATAAAATCACAAATTTTTAAAAGTTGACCATAATCTTATAAAAATTCAGAAAATATCTTATTCATGTCATTTTATAATTGTTGAATGAGGATATTTTTAAAAGATGATCAAAAAATTAAAGGTAAAAAGGAAGGATGAACAAGAAAGTAGTGCAGTAAATATAATATTTCACCAATAAAATCTAATCAGACATAATTTGCTTAGGTCTAGTATATGTAAATCATGTATAACTAAGTTCTCAATTACCTTTAATAGGTTCTTGTTCATAGGTGGGAGAATAAAATGAGTCTTTGTATTCAAAAACATCCAGATTTGCATGACCTGGCCATAATCTTATAAAAAGTTTATGGTAATAAAGCTTGAGTAAATGTTATACTATTTGTTATATGCCAGAGGATTAATTAATCAGCAAATAAAAAAATCAGTGTATTGGGGGCTGGAGCACTGCTCGGCGGTTACAGCACTTGCCAGGCATGCTCGAGTACACGGATTCAAACTTCAGCACCCACGTATTCAACTAAGTGTCAGAACAATGAAATCCATGTGAAAAACTCAATAAAAATTGAGTCTCTCTTTCTCTCTCTCTTTTTCCCTCTCTCTCTCACTGTCCTTCTTAAAAAAAAAAAACAATGTATTTAACATTAGTATTTAAAGGATTGTAAAATTGAATGTCATGTTGTAGAATGCTAGTTAACACTTTTGGAATTATAACTTCATGTTAAAAATAGGGTATTTTTCAATGCAGTCTTCCTCCTCTATGTGCCCCATATTTCATGCTCATTTTTCATTTGTCTATAGTCCCCCTTTCTCCCTACCCCTTGGGGTAAAGGGGGAGGATGGGGATGTTTTATCTAGAAAAATAACTGCCATGGCGCACTATTATACTTTATATGGATATATACACACACTCAAACACACCTGTGCACCTATGCATATTTACTTTATACATCTCACTCTAACATTTAATTACATGCTGCAGGGTTGTACTAAAGAAATATAAAAGAATAAAAAGATCTTTTCTCCTTTTAAGGAAAATAAAATAGGTACAATTAAGGATCTAGAGGTTGTATTTCCCCTGTATTATATTCACCTTGCCTTTTAATGGTGAGAAATTTTATTATCTGGTATCTTCCAGTAACATTCTTTGTTACAATATTGTCATCACAAAAAAAATATTTGAAGTTCTAAGTAAAACAATTTGACAACTTACTTAAGAAAAAAGGAAATTGGTAAAAGTTTCTAGGACTTTAATTAATGTTCTTTAATGGATAGATAGGATTATAATTCCAAGAATATATTGTTTAAAGATCTTCTCATTTAGATGTGGAGTAATGACTAAACATTTAAGATTTAATTTTGTATTGTAATTAATGGCAATGATATTTTACTTTTTATGATATTTAGGTCTCAGAGCATAAATTCGAAATTCCTTAGCATTTTTTCTATCATATTCTTTAATTAACATTACAAATGAGAGTTAATTTAATTTCAAATTTGAAAATATCCTCATATCATAGGTGAAAACAATTAGGAATAGTATTTGTTTGCTCAGTAGAAGTCCTGTGTGTATACAAGGCTGATATTAAGCCTCGTGAAAGTAATTCTAAGCCAAGTACTTCAGTCTACAAGAGAAAAATAACTATCACATCAAACAAGTTAAACTGATTTATTTTTAGAAAGTTTAGCTGAATATTTTATTTTTCTGTTGGGAGTTTTAATGTTTTGTACACAAATGCATTCAGAAGAAGACTTTCTGTCTATAATGTATTATACTTGTTAAACAATTTATTTCAGCAGAAAATATTTCAGTATCAGTATTAATTCCCCATGATCTCCCCAGCACCTCCTAGAGTACTGTTTCACACAGAATTATTGATGGTGTCTCTTCCCCCAAGACAGCTTTAGAGAACTGCATCAGATTACCTGATGAAAATTTATTTACTAATACTCCATCATGTTAACTGGGTATCTGAAAGGTTTTCTGTGACCATGGTTCATTATGCAAGGCCTTCTTATTCCCCTGCTCTGAACTTTCTCTTCACCTACACTTTCAATGGCATGCTGATCACTTTCCTTGCCCAGTGGACCTGTGTACTGCGTGTCCCTGAGTACACTGCAATCCCCACTCTATCTTAGCATGTTTTGCATGCTCAGACTTTCACATAAATTCCCCACACCCCTTCGCTTTGCCATGTTTCCTGTTTAGGGACACAATCTCTTTGTATATATTGTGTACATAAAAGCTGATAAAAGAGAAGCAGACCTTCCCAAACTTTGTCCCTTGGATACCACTGCATTCCATTATTATGTTCATCTCGTTCCTCCCTTTAGGCCTCCAGCATCTGTCTCAACAATTCCACACGCCTCCTCGTCAGTGTCATCTACAGACCCCTTGGATACATATCCACATTTCATTTAAAAAATCTTGATTATCTGAAAATTTCAAAAGGACTTGGGATTCATTCTACACCTGGGGCTGCTTGATTCCACTGTCACCCACTGTCTCTTCTAGGAAACATGGCCACACCGGGACACAATCATCATATGGAACTGATCCACATCTACAATTTCAGGCATAGTGTTTTTGTTCAACTATGCTCTCCAATCCTTTCATCCCTTTCATATGTTATTGCCCCTACATCTAATTTTTTTTTATACCAGGAATTGAACCCAGAGGTCACATATCCAGCTTATTTATTTTTCCCATTGTTTAAATTGTGAGGTAGTACCTACCTAAGTTGCTGAGGCTGGCTTTGAATTTGTGATCCTCCTGCCTCAGCTTCCAAGTTGCTAGAATTATAGGTGTGCACAACTACGTCCAGCTCCTACCCCACTCTCTTAGTTTATTATTTTATGTAGCTCTGGATTCTCCCTCACTTCTAATTCTATCATGCCTCCTCTGATTTTACTTCAGTTTACTCTAGACTTCTATGATTCTCCTCCCAAATATTCTAAAATCTTCCCAAACTTTCTATCTCCCTGCTATCTAATTTACATTTAGAAAAAACTTACTTTAAAAAGATAGAAGTTATAAGGAAGGTTTTGTCTTTGTTTTTAGTTTTATTGTTATTTATTTTAACTGTATAAATTTAACTGTATTTAAGGCTCACTCAACCTCTTTCCACATCATTGCAGAAGAACAGATGTCTTTCTACTCAAAGATCAACACTTCCTCATGTTCTCAGTATCATGGCCAATGGTATCATCTCTTAAAACTAGGTTTATCAATTATTTCCTATTTTTTCAGAGTTGTATAATACTTCTTTTCAAGGTTTCCTCTTACTCCACAAATAACCATGTTGAAGTAATGTAAAATTTGTATATATTAGTTATTACTTTCTCTTTCTTTATTCATAGCTGAGATTTTAAAATCAGCAAACATTTACCATATCCATTTTCTTACTTAAATTCATTATTTAAAATCACTTCAAGCCTGATGTTAACAGCACTTCTCAATTAATGATTTTCGCTCATTCCTAAATTTTGCACATCAAATAATTGCTTTCCATGATTTAACTTACAAAGACTCTGCTTCACTTTAAAATCTTGGCCATCCAAATAAGTGGACTGGACTTTGAGGCCAGATAAGATGTGAACCCAAGGTGATCCAGAGAGGTGAAACAACATAGGTCCAAGGTCACATGCCAGAGTGACAAATTTCAAGCACCAAATTTGAAGGATCTGATGAAAGAATTGTAGTTAAAAGGTAGAAACTAAGATTAGCATTGAAACGAGACCAATTCAGAAATGAACAAAAGGAGTATCTGTCCCCAAAACTGCTATTGGAGAACTGGGCAGGGAACTCACTGGTACTCTTCTTTCCTCCTCTGATATTTCTCTTGGTATTTCTGTTTCTCCTTAACCTCTGTATGGTCTTATTCTTCTTTTGGTGATAAAGTATATATAGAGAGAGGTGGGGGGGAGAGATTTATCAAGGTTCTTCAGAGAAACACAACCAAGAGACAAGGAGGAGGGGTGGGTTTTAAGGAATTGTCTCACGCAGATGTGGGGACTGGAAAATCAAAAATCCTCAATGTTGGTAGGGAGGCTCAAAATTCCAGCAGGCGTTGTTGCAGTCTTAAGCCAGAAAGCTATCTGGAGATAGAATTGCTTCCTTCTAGAGGCCTTTTAATACTTTTGATTGTGTGAGTGCCACTTTCATTATGGGGTTAATCTGCTTTACTAACGGTCTACTGATTAAAACGTCAGGAAACGATTATTTACCATGTCTGTCCTGGTTAATCACCTTCTATTATTCTCTCTATGAATCCTGTACTCAAATCATAACAAAACCAGAACTCACCATGTTCTTTCATGCCTTTGTACCCAACATGCATTTTGTTTGCTCTGCCAACATTCCTCTACTTTCCATTCTTGGAGTTCTTCTAAGTCCCATTGTGATTCAGGCTTCCTTCCTATCTTTCTAGAATTTCTAGGAAGATTTAGTCTTACCCTTGTCCTTGGTTTGATTTTGCATGCATTTTCAATTATCATATGATTATTGCATTTGTTCATTTTCTCCTGGCCATACAAAATATGGGTTAAGAATAGATAGTGGATTAGTCTGGCACGCAGGGTCAGGTCAGGGTTGTCCTATGCAGAACAATGACTTTCTGAAGATATACATCAAATACTTGTGAATTAAAAGATCAGAAGATGAAAAATTGGTTCTTTTAGTCTAGAACAAGCCTGACTTTTAGACAGGTTCTATGTAATCAATTATTTGCCTGTAAAATTACTCAGAATGCTGAATTCATGTGTGAAATTAAAATCTCTATTACCTAGTATGAAGAAAATTATTAACAATATTCCATAACATTTTTGCCTTTGACATTTCTAAGCCACAATACGTACTATAATGAATAAGAAGACCTTTACAATTTGTTTATTATTCTAATGTTACTGCTTATTATGCATATTAAAAAATGAGCTTTGGTCCTTGTGAGCTTAATTGTTACAGAAGTAACAGTGACACTTAAGCTGAATGGCATTTCATTGCTAACCACTGCTACAGACTGCTATAGTAAAGTGTAAGAATTTATGGTATCTAATTTTCACAGTGACATGGAAATAAATAATATTATTAAATTTTGTCAACGCTTTAGGTTTCTAGTTAAACTAATTCTAAAAAAATCTATAATAACTTCATTGATTTCTCTGATCTGAAAAAAAGCAATAGTTATTACTCAATTTTCCTAGTATATACTCTAAAAATTATAGTTTCATTAAAGCACATTATTACCAAATAATCAAAATCAGGATGTTTATGTATAGAGAAGGGATAGCAAATGTAAGATGGAACCATTTAATGTAATGACCTACTGCTTTAGCAAATGTTATGATACAGGTTTAATTAAGAGATCATGATGAGTAAAATCAGCTTAACCCAGAGATCTAAGGGTCGATTGTCTCCACTCATAGGTGGAGGTGGGGACTAGACCCTGGACAGTGAGAAAGCTGGTCTAGTAACATGAGTTAAATCCAGATAAGATGTAATGCTTTACAATCTAATACTTTTTTTTAGAATTATAAAGGGAAAGGGA
>PVKS010034407.1:0-20914 GCA_004027875.1 Aplodontia rufa | reverse complement strand
CCCCTACTCCATCCCTCTAGCTTCTTTGATATACCCCCTAATCCCACACCCCCTCTCTTTACCCCTCCCTTCATCCCCCAGTGTCATAGGCAAGGTTCCCTCTATGCATGTAAAAATTCACCCATGTTGAGGTTATTATTAGCTTACCCAACTTTTGTACTGTTTCCGATTGTATTCAAGCTTCCACATATGAGAGAAAACATTTGACCCTTTAGTCTCTGAGTTTGGGATGTTTCACTTAGCGTAATTTTTTCCATCTCCATCCATTTGGATGCAACTGCCATGATATCATTTTCTTTAATAGCAGAATAGAATTCCATTGTATATATGTACCACAGTTTTTGAATCAACTCATTCAGTGGGGGGCATCTGGGTTGGTTCCATAGTTTAGCTATAGTAAATTGAGCTGCTAAAAACATTGATGAAACTGTATCTCTATAATATGCTGATTCTAGCTCTTTTGGAACAATACCCAGGAGTGGGATAGCTGGGTGGAAAGGCAATTCCAATCCTTATTTTTTGAGGAGTCTCCACACTGCTTTACAGAGTGACTGTATCAGTTTGCAGTCCCATCAGCAACGTGACAGTGTTCTGCCTTTCCCACAGCCCCTCCAGCAGAATCTATCATTGTTCGTATTCTTCATTTTTGACACTCCTACAGGAGTGAGGTAGAATCTCATTGAAGTTTTTTCTCTGATTGCTAGTGATGTAGAGTATTTTCTCATATGTTTATGGGCTTTTTGGACTTCCTCCATTGAGAAGTTTCTTA
The DNA here is from genome assembly GCA_004027875.1 of Aplodontia rufa. Classification (NCBI taxonomy): domain Eukaryota; kingdom Metazoa; phylum Chordata; class Mammalia; order Rodentia; family Aplodontiidae; genus Aplodontia; species Aplodontia rufa. Next base: position 20,145 of record PVKS010034407.1, on the reverse strand, counting down.
TTAGTTTTGTAACCCACATATTGATTGAATTATCTGTAATTTTAATGTTTAGTTTTTTTTTAGTTCTTTGTATATTCTGGATGTTAGCCCTCTGTCTGAGGTGTAGTAGGCAAAGATTTTCTCCCATTCTGTAGGTTATCTATTCTTGACACTCTGGACTAAATCTTTAGCTGTGCAAAAGCTTTTTAGTTCAATTGCATAGATTTTCTCCCATTCTGTAGGTTATCTATTCTTGACACTCTTGACTAAATCTTTAGCTGTGCAAAAGCTTTTTAGTTTAATTGCATCCCAATCATTTATTCTTGACATTAATGATTGTGCCAGAGGAGTCTTGTTAAGGCAGGCCATGCCTACCCCTATGTCATGTAGTGTTGATCCTACTTCTTTTTCAAGCAATTGTAAAGTCGCTGGTTTAATATCCAGATCTTTGAACCATTTTGGCTTAATTTTTGTGCAGGGTGAAAGGTAAGGATCCTATTTCAGTTGTCTACATATGGCTGTCCTATTTGTCCAACACCATTTGTTGAACAGGCTATTCTTCCTCCACACTTTGCTTTTGCCCCCTTTATCAAATAAAAGATGGTTAAAAATTTGAAGATTTGTCTTGGTATCTTCTGTTCTGTTTCATTGGTCTTCATTTCTGTTTTGATACCAATACCACACTGTTTTTGTTACTGTAGCCCTATGGTATAACTTCAGGTCAGGAATTATGACACCTTCTGTTTCCTCTTTCTAGCTTAGTAATATTTTGGCTATTCTGAGGCTTCTGTTATGAATATGAATTTGAGAATTGCTTTTTCTATATCTGTGAAGAATGTCATTGGTATCTTGATGGGGATTGCATTAAATCTGTATAGGGCTTTTGGCAGAATGGCCATTTTGATTATATTGATGCTGTATAACTAAGACCATGGAATGTTTTTCCATCTACTCAGATCTTCTGCAATTTCTTTTTTAATGTTAGATAGTTATCATTATAGAGGTCCTTTATATCCTTTGTTAGATTGATGCCCAAGTATTTTACTCTTTTTGAGGAAATTCTGAATGGGATAGATTTCCTGATTTCTTCTTCAGTTGCTAGAGTATAGGAGAGCTAATGACTTATGACTGTTGATCTTATAACCAGCCACTTTGCTGAAATTGTTTATAAGCTCTTGAAGTCTTCTGGTTGAGCTTATTGGGTATTCTAGGTATAGGATCATGTCATCAGCAAATAGAGACATCTTTACTCCATCTTTTCCTATTCAAAGTCCTTTGATTTCCTTCTATTTTATGATACCTCTGGCTAGGGTTTCAAGGACTATATTGAATAAGAGTGGTGAAAATGGACAACCTTGTCTTATTCCTGAATTCATTGGTTATGCTTTTGGTGTTTCTCCATTAAGCATAATGTTGGCTATGGGTCTGTCATAAATGGCTCTTACAAAATTAAAGAATCTTCCTTTGATCCCTGTCTTCTCCAGAATTTTGAGCATAAATAGGTGCTGAATTTTATCAAAGGCCTTTTCTTCATCAATTGAGATGATTATATGATTTTTATTTTTAATTCTGTTTAAATGGTGAATTACATTTATTAATTTGCCTATGTTGAACCAGCCCTGCTTTCCTCGGATGAAGCCCACTTGATCATTATGTATTATCTTTTTGATAAATTTTTGGATCTGGATAGCTAGAATTTTATTAAGAATTTTTGCATCTATGTTCATCAGGAAAATTGGTCTTATAGTTTTCGTTTCTTGATGTGTCATTGTTGGGTTTTGGTATCAGGGTTATATTTGCATCATAAAAAGTGTTTAGGAGGGTTTCAACCCTTTTAATTTCAAGGAAAAGCTTGTAGAGAATCAGTGTTAATACTTCTGTAAAGTTCTGGTTGAATTCTGTTATGAATCCATCAGGTCCTGGGTTTTTCTTTTTTGGAAGGCCTTTGATTCTATTTCTATTCCTGAGACTGGAATTTTAATGTCCTCCCATGTTAATATGGGAATGTCATATGTGGCAAGATATTCATCCATTTCTTCCACATTATCAAACTGGGTAGAGTACAGTTTTTCAAAATAAGTTCTGATAATCATATGGATTTTGGTTGAGTCAGTGGTGATATCTCCATTTTGTCTTTGATTTTGTTGATTTGCTTCACTTCATTCTTCATTTTATTTATATTTTCAAAGAACCAACTTTTTATTTAGTTTGTAATTTGAATTGTCTTTTTTGTTCTCAATTTCATTGATTTCAGCTCTGATATTAGTTATTTCCTGTCTTTTATTACGTTTGAAATGAATTTTTCTTCTTTTTATAGGGATTTGAGTTGGAGCAGAAGTCTCTATATTTAGGCTAGTTCCTGAATTTTGATGAAGGCACTCAGTGCTATAAATTTCCCTTTTAAGAAAGTTTTCATACTATCCCAGAGATTTCAATATGTTGTTTGATAATTCCCATTTGTTTCCAAGAATTTCTTGAGTTCTGTTCTCATTACCTCTTTTATCCATTTTTCATTTAAGAGGGTATTTGTTATTCAATTTCCACGTATTTGAGTATTTTCTGTTGTTTTTCTTGCTGTTAATTGCTAAGATCATACCATTGTGGTCTAAAAGGATACATGGTACTATATCACCTTTTTTATATTTGTTAAAGTTATCTTTGTGGACTGGAATATGGTCTGAAGGATCCATGAGCTGCTGAGAAGAAGGTAAACTCAACTGATTTGGGATGGAATATTTTGTAAGTATCTGTCAAGTCCAGTTGATTTATAGAGTTGTTTAGGTTAGAGATATCTTTGTTGATTTTTTGCTTTGGTGATCTGTCTATTGTTGATAATGGTGTATTAAAGTCCCTCAGTATTATTACGTTGAGATTGATGAGGGGTTTAATGTCCTTGAGTACTTTTCCATATATTTTGGAGGGTTGTAATTGGGGAAGTAAATGTTAACTATCACTATGTCTTCTTGATGAATTGTTCCTTTTACTATGATATATTGACCTTTGTTCTTTCTCACTAGTTTTTGATCAAAATTAACTTTATTGGATATAAGGATAACAATTGCAGCTTGCTTTTTTGGGCCACAAGCCTGGTAGACATTTTGCCAACATTTCACCTTCAGTATATGTCTATTTTTGATTGTGAGGTGTGTCTCCTGTAGGCAGAATATTGTTGGATTTTGTTTTTTGATCCAGTAAGCCAATCTGTGTCTTTTGACTGGGGCATTGGGTCCATTCATGTTTAGAGCTGGAATAGATATGGGAATCTGGGTCCCTGATGTTGTGACTATTACTATGTTTTGTGCCATCTTGGATATTTTTTAGTTTGTTTTGTGATTATTAACTTTCTTCTGTTTAAGGGTGTTGGAAGTTGTTTGTATGTTCCTCTGAGTGAAGTATGTCCTTGAGAATTTTCTGTAGCGTAAGTTTTGTGTTTGTGTACCTTGCTAGCTTGAACTTATCATTGAAATATTTAATTTCCCCATCATTTTTAAAGCTGAGTTTTGCAGATATAGTATCTTTGGCTGGAAATTGTTTTCTTTCAAAGTTTGAAAAATATCATTCCATGCTCTCCTGGTCTTTTTTGTCTTGTCTGAGAAATCTATAGTGATCCTAATTGGTCTGCCTCTGAATATGTTTTGGTGTTTTTCCTTTGCAGCTTTAAGGATTCTCTCCCTGATTTCTCTGTTATTCATTTTATATATGATGTGTCTCTGTGAATTTCTCATTTGGTTAGGTCCGTTTGGTGTCCTATAGACATCTTGAATTTGATTTTCTGGATCAATTCTGATATGGGGAAAATTCTCCATGGCAATTTCACTTAGAAGGTTCTCAATGCCCCTTGTTTATGTTCAATGTTTTCTTCAATACAAATTACTCTCATGTTGTTTCTTCTCATCTTGTCAAATACTACTTGGAAGTTCTGATCATGCACAGTAAGTTTCTTTTCTAGTCTGTGCTCCTTGAACACAATGTTGCTCGGCCTGTCTTTGTTATCTGATATTCATTCTGCAAGAGCTGAGGTTCTATTTTCCTCTGGGTTTCCTCTGGTATTAGTATCTTCCAACGAGTTTTTGATTTGATTGACAATATTCTTCAATTCTAAGAACTCTGCTACATTTCTTTTCAGAATGTCTAGCTCTTTGTATATGTGGTCTCTCATCTTCTGAAATTGCACTCTTATCTCTTTCCTTAAATCTTTTAATTCTTTGATTGAATTACAGATCACATTGTTGATATATGAACTCTAGGTTTTCATCTAGGACATCGGCCATGGACACCTTGGATGGAAGGCTATGGGGGTGTGGTTGTGGATTGCTTCCCTTTTTCCTCATTTTCAGTTATGGGGAGTGTGGCTAAAGGTCTAAAACTCAATAACTCCTTTGGGGGCTTTGTTGATAGTATTGAAGCTTTTTATCTCTTTCTTAGTTGTGTTGGGGTACAATTTGGGTAGCACAGTTCAATGGCTGGTACCCCAGTCTGTGAAGTATTGTGAACCTTTAGGTTTTACAATACCTCAGGAAGTAGGGGGTAGATGTCAATAAGTGCAGCCACTGCATACACCAGACAATTTCAACTCTAGCTGTTACAATGTTGATTAGCACTTATAGGAGCAATTGAATTAGCAGTTTTCTTTCTTAATAGCTTTCACACAGGGTTAGCAAGCAAACACCCGTTTTCAAGTTTGTTGTCCACTTCAGTTTACCAAGAACTCTGTAGGTGAGGAAAAAAAGTCTAGAGAACAAAGGGAATGAGGTAGGAAGATAATGTGGTAGTTGTGAATTAGGATGTAGAGCTACAAGGTAGTAGAGATGATGTAGGTTATTCTGCTAAGAATAAGGAAATGATAGAATTGGGATGAGAGATGGGTAAAAACTTTTAAGGAGGATGAGAGAGAATAGAATACAGTTTAGGAATTGACATAGTAAAAGGAAGAATGGGAGGTCTTTTCAGCCCAAAGAGACTGAGCACTGGTTTGCAATATTGCAGACTGCCACAGGTCAAACCCCAGCAATATAGATACAGCAGCCACATAACATAAATCACAGGGACAGAAAAAGATCAGTCAACCACCCATACAACCAAACACACACATAAAAATATGTACATTAAGGAACACCAATTCAATGAACAACAACAGAATTAAAGAAAGATAAAGGAATTGGGAAGGTTCTGAATTATTACCACCAATATCAAAATGTACCATGGGGGTTTATGTTCATAACTGACTTCTAGGTGGAGTCACTTCCCAGTGGAGTTTGTTGGAGGGAATGAATTTTAGTGACCTCAACTGACAGTGAGATTCCTAGGAGGCCTCTTAGTAATTTTTTTCCTGTAGAGGGGTTGCAAACATGCCCCTCTCCTGCTTCCTGTGAAAACAGTTTGGGGCCATCCAAGTTGCATTCTTGGACAGTTTAGTGTCTGCCTGCCCAAATACTTACCCCACTTCATCTCAGGATCTGGGAGCCACTGGGAGTCTTGTGGATCCTGGTGCAGTGTAAAGGACTCTTGCTGTTCCAAGGAGTGTGGCTGGCCTGAACTGAGCACATCTGGGACCATTATTACCCCACTCTTGGGTGACATGAGGCCCCCACTTCCCTCTAGAGATGATGTGTGCAGCAGTCACAACCCCAGGAAGGGGTGGCAAGTGTGCAGAAGACACCAGCCCAGCTAGACCAATGTCTGTGGAGATCTAAAATGCAACCACTAGGGGGCTTGGAAGTTCAGTCCCATTTGGAGCTCCCAGGACTTATGAGACTGCTTCTGTTTACAGAATTTAGGGTCTGAAAGTAGATCCAGGCTACCTCTTTGGTTCATAGGTCCCTGAAGTTGACACTAGCCCCTGTCCTGCCTGAGAGTTTCAAGCAGTATCTGTTGTACCTGAAGATCTAATCTGCACCCAGGTTTTTAGGTCCTGTTGAGTAAAGTCCTGATCACTGACTCCACCTGCAGACTGGGTACAGATCAGGCATGTAACGAGGTGGGCGAGAAAACTTTCAATGCAATTTGCCAGACCAGTAGGGAGGGTCAGCCAGGCCCATGCAAACCCCAGGGCAGACTGTCAAAATACTGGGAACCCTGAGCTGCTCCTCTGGAATGTAATCCCTATTCCACTCTGTATGTTGTGATTTTGGGTTCACTGTTCATGAAGCAGTTTCCTGTACCGCCCTCTGGGAGGTTTCAAAATGGTGAAGCCAACCTGCTTCTTCCTAGGAGCAGATTTGCGGGACTCTGATTTGTGTGTGTTAAAGCCGTCCCTAGGTTCCTGATGTTGCTGCAGCCCTGGGGCACCAGAGTCCCATGCCCAGGCTCCACTGAGTGCTCACCACTGTGTCTGAGTTTAAGTGTTCTCAGCTCCTCCCCTCTGGAGCAGAATCCCAGCCCTCTGATGTCTGGGTATTTGGTGCTGGAAAAATTATCAATTGGGATTTCCTGCACTTTCAGCTTGTCCATGGCTCCATGTCACTTAACTTCCTTCCCTGTATAGTAAGTAATGAATTTGGGGAGAAATCTTGCCATCCACCCTCCTCACAGTCAGGCACTTCTCCCACTATTGGTGTCCAGCATTCATGGAGAGACTCTTCACTCAGTTCTGCCATGGGTTGCTATAATTAAAACTCCGTTTTCTGAGATTTCAATCCCAAACATCTAAGAAGCTTATGATTTAATAAACAAAATCCATATTCTAGATCAAATATTCCTAAAGTGGGCTCACAACAGGCTAGAAAGATTTTGCAAGTAGATATAAGAAAGAATATTAAAATGACAAATTTACATTTAGAAAGATGAAGAAGATATTTTCACTTTTGTGATTTGACAAATGAGGTCTAGGTAAGTTGGGCTCAGTTTAAGTAAAGATGTTATCATTAGTTCAAGTCAAATCCAATGTAGAAATACTACACAGTTAACTTGAATGATTCGGTCTGCAGAAATAATTAAAATGGTGGTACAAATGAGCTAATGAATCACAAGTACAACTGCCCAAGGGCAGATTTTGAAATGTGAAGGGATCAAAAATTACTGACTCTCTGCTGGCTTGAGATATACAGTATCCTTTCTGTTAAAAATGTAGCTCAATTAAAGGAACTAAATATGGAGGAAGAAAACACAACTGATATTTCCAGTGCATGGAAAAGACTACTGCATCTATCCTGGTGACAGCAGCAGCATCTGTTAGAAAAAATTACAAAACCACTAATTGTATAACTGATTTTTAGAAACGTAAATATTCTGTCCTAGCAAAGATAAGAGCTGATATCAGTAAGCTTTTTGTTCCTATTCTTTATTAAAACAACAAGTTCACTTCCATGCCTATTTTTTTGTTTTAAAAAAATAAATCATGAATGTTAGATTTTGTCAGATGCTTACAAATCTCTTATGATTTTAATGTGATTTTGTCCTTAATATATTAATACAGTAAAACATTAATTTTTAATGTTAAGACAACCTTGACTTCCTATGACAAACTTCATTTGTTTGTGATGTTTAATCTTTTTATTTGTTGTTGATTCAGATTACAATCAACAACGTTTTAAAATATTGTTGCTTCATTTTTCATGAGAGAGATTTGTACATCATTTTGTTTCTTTGTGAAAAGAATAATTTTGGCTTTTGTATCAGGGTAATAGTTGTCCTACAAAATAAGTCAAGGGCCTGAGGTTGTAGCTTAGTGATAGAGGGTACGTTCAGCATGTGTGGGTTCAATCTCCAGCATTATGAAAACAAAATGTTGGGAAGTACTCTTATATCTTCTATTTTCTGAAAGAACTTATATGAGACTGTTATTTTTTCCTTAATGTTTGATACGATTCATCAGTGAAACCATTGGGGCCTGGGACTTGATTTGTGGGTACTGATTTAATTTACTTCCTTTATATAAATCTATTGTTCTTTGAGGTAGTTTTATTAATGTGCATCCTTTCTAAGAATGTACCAATTTCACATAAGGTTTCAAATTTTTTGTCCTAAAATTCTTCAAGATATTCTATTATAAACCTTTAATACCTGTGGAGTCCATTGTGAGATACCTTTTTAAATCTTAATTTTTGTAATTTGTTATTGTCTTGTTGTTTATTTATTTTTGATTGGATTAGCTAAGAATACACAAGCACACCCCACCTAGTTCCCACATTAAAAAAAAATAAAAAATTTTGATGTCATGGATATTTCTGTTTTTTGTGTTGAACTCTTTGGTTTTTTGCCCTGATTTCTAGTATTTTATTTCTTCCCCTTACACTGAATTTGGATTGCTATTCTTTTTATAACTTCTTAAGGTAGAATTTTAGATTATTGATTTTGGATTTTTACTCCTTTAAAAATTAACATTCAAATCAATAAATTTCCTGCTAAGCACTGCTTTAACTGAATTCTATCTATTTTGATACTGTGATTTTTTCCATTTTTGTTCAGTTTAAGATATTTTCTAGTTTTATCTGTGTTGGAAGGCAATCCTGGAAAGGTTTCTCATATCTATGCACATCTTGAAAACAGGAATTAACTGCCTTCTTCCATGCTAGCTTTTCAATGATGTTTATATTCAAAAAAAAAACCTGGAAGGTAGAGATGTGTCTCCTCTGAATCAAAAGGCAGGTTTACTTTCTGCTCAGAATAAAAAAGATCTCATTTTACATTTTTGTAGCAAATGTGACAGACTTACTGAGCATCAAAAAAGTCTCAGGTTCCCTAAACTTGGGGTTTCTCTCCTATAATGCAAAATATTTCATACTTGGTAAGCCTTTTTGTGTCACCTATGGGAATTGGGGCTCAGGGACTTGTCACAAAAATGATGACACACTGGGTTTGCTTTTGCTATGAATAATGTATCTCTTTCCAATATTCTTTCAACTTTGTCAGGCTAACTTACTCTCATGCATCTATAGTAAAACTGATCTCAGACTCTTCCTAGTTCATGATGATTTTGATGGCTAGAATGGGATGCTGACAGAGACAAGATTTTCTGGAAGAGAAAGTATAAGGGCCTTGCAGTCTAGGTTAAAGGATTTGAAAAGATTCCTTGAGATCTTGAGACATTGCCCTCATCCAAGTAGTGGGTAGATGAGGAAGGGTAAAGGTCCCTCATCGTCCTACCTGTTCATGAATATTTTGAGGTGCAATGGTGAGCTACAAAATTGAAATATGCTACCTCAATGTGCACTAATTGTTACTTTCTTCAGGTAGGAGGAAGAAGGGATGATATCATGACAATGGGACAGGAAGTACCACAGTACTGGCTAAAAGGCAATGTGTTTGTAACTGCTGAGTCAGATTGTCTCAAGGTGAAATCAATGGTGTCTGCAATGGGGATACAGAGTTTTGGGTGGATCATAAACATTGGAGGTTCTTTTGGTTGAACAGCATATTCTGTTGAGTTGCTTGTTAAAAAAAATGAATTTTTCTACCACAAAGCCTTTTTCTCTCTGACCTCTCTTTTCCTGTTTGTGGACAAATAACATTTGAGGAGAAAGATGAATTGGGATGTGAATGAGATCCCTCTGTCCTGAAGCTTTACTCAAGTATTTAGGAAACTTTGACGAAGCTTGTTGGATATGGGTAGAAGTTTTACAACAAACAGAAAACTCAGTCAGGGCTGAGTAGAGGGCTAGATTTAGCTGATGGGATTTTTGGTGTGATTTACAATGGGTGAAGGGATCTCTATTTATACAAATTCCATTGTATATAAAGTTCTTTAGGCCAATTCAATGATATACTCAGTTCCTTTGAGATATATTGATGTTTTCTATGCTTGTGTTGTATATGCTCCAAAGGGGATTCTCCTGTTCATGCAGAGATTCATGTAGAGAAGTGCCAGTAGGACATGAAGTTCCTCCCAAGGTCATCTTCTCCGCCATTGTTCAATGAAACAAATACAGATCCTAGGAGGAGAGAAGTAACTCAGAGACTGGATTAAGACCTTAAAGGCAGCAGGGGTACTGAAAGAACTCAGTACCTCTGTTATTGTATGGCCAGTGACAAGCTACTGGGATCTACAGGTTTACAAAGGATTATTGCTAGCTGAGTTCAGTTGTTGTTCTGAAATAGTTTCCACTATTCCACATATTGTGAATGTAACTGAAATCATTGTATGTGTAGATTGATTTGGATGTTATCAACACTTCTTTTCTAGCCCACTGGCATCTCAAGACCAAGACTAATTTGAATTCATGTGGCAAGGACTTTGATACACTTCTACATTATTTGTCTGAAATCATATGCTATTTGCCGCTAGTTGGTGATCAGGATTTTCTAAGGGGGATTGCTGCTCAAAGCCTGCTGTCTAGATGATGTCTTGCTGGTTGGAAAATCTGAAGCCTTATCACACCACTGGCTGATGAACCCCAGTGAAATTCAGGTTCCTGCCAAGTATAGTTTCTTAGGAACACATAGATGGATTTAAAACACTCAGTTCTTTGATAGTAAAGAAAAAACTACCATCTTTTTGTTCCTCTACTACCTGAATGAAAATCCAGTCCACTTTGGGTTTTGTGGACAGTTTGTGTCACCCTTGGAGATTCTACTTGATCTTTTTTGTTGACGGAAGATTAGCATCTTTGTGTGGAGACCACATCAGCAGGCTGCATTGGAATCTGTGTACCAGGCTACAGCATCCTGTCTTCTCCCTTTGTGGATCCACATTGTAACTTAAATTGCCTCCACAATTTAAGTTACAACACAGTGACTTTTAGAGATGGTCAAAGAAACTTTGAAGTATTTAAGGAAGCATTATCAGAGTGATCATGAAACTCCTCAGATATTGATTGTAGTGATTTCTCCAAAATAAACTCTTGCTTACTCAGGTGAACTTCCAGAAGGACTGCTATCTATGTACAGCTTACAACTCCCTATAATGGAAGTCATCTATTTAGAAAACATGGTATGTAATTTATCGTTAATTTTAGATGAAGGGATTACTGTCATCTTCTCTTATATGAAAGTCATTACGGGTTGGATTTGTTATGGAGGATAGAATCCCCCCCCCACCCCAAATTCCTCCTTGCAGGATAAGTCAGAGTCTGTACAATTATTAACACATTCTGATATATCTGAATTAGTGACTTAGGCCAAGTAGAATGGTAAATTTAGACCCTTAAGAAGAAAACCACCTGGTTTTCCAGAGCAGTCCCTAATAGTGTACAGGAATTTTTTGTCTGGTTTGGTTCAGGACCCTGGTGAATGTGTGTTTGTGTGAGAGGCATGTTGAAGGGCAAGACTGCCTCATCCTTCTGGTTGGAATCTCATTAATAGTGGCCTTAATTAAATTCTGTGTGAAACAGGGTAAATATATTTGGTCTAGCCTGTGAGTCAGATTTATCTGAGTGGCTGATGGAGCAGTGGCATAGTAATGGAAACAGTCACTAGAAGCAAAGTGTACAAATGAAAGGTTACTCAGATCTTTTAAATCTTTATCTTAAAATAACAAACTAATTTGGCATAATTCGCATAAGGTATGCAAAAAGACATAGAGTTTCTTCGTTCTGGAGAATAATAAAAAAGTATGTTCCGTGTGGATAATATCGGAGGATATTATTTTCTTTGAGGTTGGAAATATTAACTGGTAATATTTTATTAATTATGGTGCCTTTGGGTAAGTGTAGTGATCACACATTTGTGGATATTTTCACTAAACTTTTTTTTAAAGGTGTCAGGAAAGCACCACTCATAATATATAACTATTGGAAGTAGCCTCACTATAACTTAAAATGAGAAAAATAAATCAGTCTGCAAATGACATTATTTGATCATTTTTGTTGAATGTTTGCCTGGTGATATTTTGATTCTACTAGTATGAGAATTGTGTTACATTCTGGGGTTTCAAATGGTGAGCTTAAAAGCTATCAGCAGTCAAGCAACTAAATGGGATCAGATTCATTCTTAGAATTATTGAAGTGCTTATAGAGCTGTCTCCAAAATACTGCCTGTAAGTTTTGAGTTTAAACAAGTGTCCTCTCTAATACTCACTCAATTATCCTAAAAATATTTACGGAGTGACTAATATACACTGTTTTAGGTGCTTTGGACACTGAACAAAATACATAGAGCTTCTTGGCATAGTGGAACTTTAATTCTTTTGGCATTATTTTAAATTCATGGATGTGAGGGTAAGAAAGCAGTTAGGAAAAGTGTATCCTCATTTGAAATTCATGCAGACAGAACACACATTATTCTAACAGAGTGGCCTTGTCTAAAACCTGTGTGCCTTTATTTTATTATAGACTATCTAATAGAAAAAGGATGGTAGGGGGACTGGAGTGGTGACTCAGCGGGTTTTGGTGCTTGCCTGGAGTGTCCAAGTACGCGAGTTCAAACCCCACCACCACGTACACACGACAGTATAAGAGCAATGAAAGCCACATGAAAAACTAAATAAATTTGATTCTCTCCCTCTCTCTCTCACTGTACTCTCTCTCTTTAAAAAAGAAAAAGGAAAAAAAATGGGTGGCAGAATTAATGACACAAAGGATAACAAAAATGATTTCTTCTATGATAGCTACTCCCTAATTCATATGAGGAATTCATCTGTAATTTTAAGAGAACATGTCCTCAATCCTTTATTCTTAGTCTGTCTGGTGGTCTGTTTGCCTTTTTCATGGTAAAAAGTCTCAGCAAACTAGAAATAGAGGAGAATTTCCTTAAATTGGTAAAGAACATCTACAAAAGAACCACAGCTAACATCATACTTAATGGAGAGAGCATAGAAAATTGTCCACTAACATCAGATATAACTCAAGGATAGTCTACCTCATCACACCTTTTTTAAATTTTTATCACACCTTTTTTTTAAAGAGAGAGGGACAGTGAAAGAGAATCAATTTTTTAAATTCAGTTTTTCATGTGGCTTTCATTGCTCTGAGACTTTGATGCGTATGTCGTGCTGGGGTTTGAACTTGTGTACTCGTGCATGCCCAAGTGCTGCTGAGCCACCACTCCAGCCCCCTCACCACACCTTTCAAGTGTCATGTAGAAAGTCATAGTTAATGAAATATTAGACATAAAAAGGAGTGCTATTGTTGCTCAGTAGGGTGACTATAGGTAGTGATTGTGTATCTAGAATAAAGGATTTTGAATGTTGTTGCCATAAACAAGTGATAAACGTTTGAGAAGATAGATGTATTTAACCTTATTTCACAATATATGCATGTGCTGAAACATCACATGGTACTGTATTAATACATGCCATTTTTGTGTTTTTATGCATAAGTTAAATTTAACTTTAAAAGATATTCTATATATGCCACCTAATGCTTCAGACTATTCTTTCCTTATCATCACTTTACATTTGGAGCCTTTGAGCTTCTTCTTTTTTCTTTCTTTTCTTTTCTTTTTAAACAGGGTTTGAACCCACAGGTGCTTAACCATTGAGCCGCATCCCCAGCCCTTTTTATATTTTATTTTGAGACAGTCTCACTAAGTTACTTAGGCCCTTGCTAAGTTGCTAAGGCTGGCTTTGAACTTGCAATCCTCCTGCTTCAGCCTCCAGAGCCTCTGGGATTACAGGTGTTCACCATACCCAGCTGAGTTTATTCTTTCTAGTTGGTCATAAAATATATAATAGGTTATCATGAGTTATAGCCACCCACTGTTCTGTAGAACACTAGAACTTATTAATTCTAATTGCATTTGGATACTCATTATCTAACCTTGAATCCGCAAAGTGTTTAATTAGTCATACATAATTTCATTGTTTGTGACACATAAACACAGTGTGCCATAGCCATAGAAAATGAAATTTTTGTTAAATCTTAAATAAATATCAGTATCATCTGTCCTTTCTTAAGCCACATTTTACCAAATTATTTTGATGGCAGAGTACAATGAATGCCTGTGAGTGTGTGAGAATTGGATGGGGATGCTCTATACTTATGAGTATATTAGTCTGAAGGGAAATTCTAAAATTAAAAGGTTTGTAACCTATTTATTATTTCCCGATTTATTGATTAGCAGGAGGAAGATGAGAATGTGTGTCTAGTGTGAGCACTTGAGTCTTACTTGGTATTTTGTATGACCAACTACGCATAGGTTTAAATTCACAAAAGACCATTCTTCCACATCAATGTTGATTTGTAAAAATATTAAAGAGAAACCCTACTTCACTATAGTAGATTTTAATAAACATGGCTATGCTTAATTAAGCTTTGCTGATATTTTTGAGAATTCAACAATATGGAAGTTCTACCAAGATCTATTCAACAATCCCCCATCCACCTCTCAGGATGGACCCTCAATTCAAAAACAATGTGTTGCACTAAGGTTCCTTGAGCCTCCTCTTTGGTGTTATCTATGATACTTGAAGAATATCCTCTGGCTATTTCTTGGGGGTATCTCCTGCTGAGGAAACCAATAGTGGACAAGTTTCTCCTAAAATCTGAACTATCATTTGCTTTTTGTTGTGCTCCCAAATGCTTCCTGTATTTTTTTAAAAGGAAATTAGATCCCCTTTAAGAATCTTTTGATTATCTCATCAAATATGAAAGTTTGCTTGTTGGAAAACAACCTTGTTAGTACCAATAATATTTTCTCATTAATTCTTGTCATTATTTGTTGTGCTTCTACTAGAGAAATTTCATAGAAAGGAAGATGGGCAAAGACCCTTGCAAATCCTCAGTCCTGGCACCTGAGGAATTCAAAATATTTCTCTTTAGAATGACATACTTAATACATATTTTGCCTTTCATCATTTGTTAAAAATCTTATGAAAAAACTATTCATGCCTGTTTTGGTTTGCCCATCACAGTCTGACTCTGGAAAATATCTCCTCTACAAACTTCATCTGTTGGGAAATGCAAATATTTTTAGGCAGACCAATAATGGGGGAGTCCCAAGACATTGAGGTGTACAAGTGATGTGTTCAACTAATTGTTGCCTGTAATATGAATTCCTTTCAGAGGTAAAATCATCCCAGATGATTTTTATTAAACTTCAACACTCACCAAAACTTGCCAATTTACAAGTGATAATGGAGCTAATTTGTACTCTGATAGCAGAAGACGTCTATGCTTTGGAATGCTGAGAAATAGTTTATTCTTTAACTTCTGTAGGTATTCTAATTAAAAATGATGAATTCATTTAATAAATACTTTTTAAAAAATAATTATTTACTACAGTGTATATTCTTTCCCCCCCTAAAGATAAAGTGACAGTGAAAGAGAGAGAGAGAGAGAGAATTGTTTTTTTTTTAGTTTTTAGTGTGGCTTTTGTTGCTCTGACATTTCGTTGTATAGATGGTTAGATGGTGCTGGGTTTGAACCTGGGTCCTCGTGCATGCCAGGCAAGTGCCATGACTGCTGAGCCACTGCTCTAGCCCTGAGAATTACTTTTTAATGCTTTTCATAAAAGTATGAATGTATACACAAAGGTAGAATGTCAAAGCTAAAAGAAATGCCCTGGTGAATGACCAATCATACCTGACAGGAAGGCTTCTCTAAAGTCTTGCCCTCATCATAGTACAAGCAGCTATTTAGAGAGGTTTAAAGAGGTTGCTATAGAATACCAGACTTTGGCCCCAATTATGAAAAAAAGTTGTAAGGGAAAAAATCCTATAGGAAATTGGACAAATATAATATCTGGTGCTTTCAGGACATGTGATTTGTAATGCCAGAAGTTACAAATATGCCCCAACCCAGAGAGGACAAATTAGCTGTTATATTCAGGGACCCATTGAAAGGAGAGATATTCAACCCCTAGGCTACACATGCCCCAACCATATTATTTACCTATCCTAAAGGAAGAGATTTTGAACACTTTATTACTGTTATAAATGAAATCAAACATGTGGTCAGGTGTGGGTGAGCAAGGCAGAAATTTTACTATAGCCAAAGGGCGAAAGAAAAATGCACGCCTCGCACGGGAGTGAGGGGTTTTTAATGTCCACCTGATGCAATACTGCCCTTTGCCCTAATTGGAGGAGCTCAGGTGCACAGTCTGCAGGATTGGCTGGCTGTGATTAAGTGGAGGCGGGTGCAAGAGGAAGTAGGCGGCGACTGGGAGATAATGGGGGTTGGGGGTTGCCGAACACGTGCTGAGGGTCTAGGGATTCCAAGTTTGCTGGAAGAAGATGGCTGGGTACCGGAAGGGGTCCTTGGAAAGAAGTGGGCAGACACAGGTGGGCATACAAAGGTGAGGGAGTTACTATCTTCAAAGGGGGAGAGGCATCTAAAATGGAGGTAGTAGATTATACATCACAATCTTTCAAGTTTGACAGAAAAGATACACATCTTACAATTCCCCCCTCTTATATGATACACATATACTCTTTTCTTCAAACTCTGATGTTAACTTTTGACATTCATCTTTGACTATATCAGATGCAGGCAGCCTGATTTGGCCTATAGCTGAAAGTTGTTTAGTAATAACAGTCAATCTCTGAACAATATCCTCTATATATCTAATCAGGGTTATAGCCCCAAATGTTATAATAAGAAAACAAGTATAATTATTTCTTTCCACATTATTTCATGAGTAAGGCTTAGCTCCTTGGTAATTTCCCTTACATATTGACTTCTTGATGGTTGTACTCAATCCATTATCATGTTGTATAATCCATTATCATGAACCACCAAAGGGAAATTGACTCAAAATTGGTTGAGTTTTAATTGTTGACTTATGGGGATCCAATGATCCATGGGAAGAGAGATTCTCTTTTTTTTAGAGCACTGTGATTAATTTGATCTAGGAAATATCAGGATGGAAGGGATAGCCAATTGAACCAAAGTACAGATTTCGTTCCAATTGGCAGGTAAAGTCTCAAGTAAGGGTTCCCCACAATATCATCAGATACCAGCTCGGGCTATAGCAAGTGCTGTTTGATTTGATACCTCCTCAAATGATCAGCCTTCCTGGCACCCAGATACATTTCCCAAGAAAGCCAATTGCTCCCCCCACCTAGAGAGGCATGAGGTGTAATTGGTCCTGAGGGAAGGAAGTTGGGTGATCTTTAGGGGCTCTTGTTTTTGACCCTCTGCTTCTGGGAACAGCAGTCATAGGGTTTTCCAAGAGTTATTTCCCCAAGCCGTCTTTTCCTGAAAGAGGGGTATCATGTAACTCACACCCATTGGATCTGAGGTCCAGTCAAGAGGGAATGGGACCACTTGAGCAATTTGCCCACCTGTTGCACAAGCGTAAAAGTTGCTTTTATTGGGCGTGCTAACAGAATATTTAATCCTTTTCACCCGGGCATTTGCTTCATTATATTCAATTTCTATCTTAAGGTTTTTTTTTTTTTTTTGTAAATTTGTTGTCTCCAAGATAATCTTGGTAACATCATTATTAAGTTCACAGAGATTAACTTCTCGAGAGTATGTTGGACAGTGATATTCATTTATCCCAGACAAGTGCTTCTTGGTTATGTAAATTCTTACAGGGAAGCACCTGGTAAACACTAGACTTAACAATCAGAGGAAAGATAGTCTGAGCTACATTGATAATCAGCTTACAAGATATAATTCCCAATATCATCATAAGCATTATTAAAGTCCTTTTAGAGTCAGTTTGGTGGAGTCTGGGTGCTGGAATGAAATTGTCTTTCACAATGGAAGTTGAGACCCCTTTAACATGTGTGTAGTGAGTCCAACCTTGTTCAGTCGTCCAGACAGCTGTTTCAGTCGTGAGCAGGACTTAAGGTCCTTTCCAAGCAGGATATGCTTATTTTCCTTTCAGACCCAGGTCAGGATGTGGTCTCCTGGCTTATGTGGGTGTGCAGGGAGTTCCAGAGCTGGTGTCTGTGCCAGGAGGCCGGGTAGTCTCAAAGAGGTTAAGGTAGAAGAGAGCCCTAATATATAATTAGAAGTTGATCCTTCATTTCGAAATGGGAAACCCCTTCATTTTACCTAAATATGGTAATCCATATAGCAATTCATTTGGGGATAAGCTTATGTCCTTTCGGGGAGCTGTTCTAATCCTTAGGAGAGGAATGGGGAGACACTTAGTCCAGGGGAACATTGTTTCCAACATCAGTTTAGTAATCTGCCTCTTTAAAGTTTGGTTCATTCTGTTCTCTCTACCTTATCCCAGGATGAGGGGTGTCATGGAGTATGATATTTCCATTTTATGTCTACCATTTTCATAAATTCCTTAATAATATTGGCAGTAAAATGACTTCCATTATCTGAGTCTATATTTTCTAATAAACCAAATCTAAGGATTATTAATTCCAATAAAACCTTAGTTACATTATTAGCAGTAGCACTGGGGAAGGGGATAGCTTCTACCCAATTAGTTATATGGTCTTCTGTTACTAGCAAATATTTTAAATGTCCTATTTGAGCCATCTCAGTATAGTCAATTTGGATGCTTTGGAAGGGTCTTAATCCAGGATTTCTCCCTCCTGGAGGCTGTTTCCTTAAGGCTTGTTTATTAACCTTTCTACAGGTGATATAGCCTTCATTTACATGCTTGACTATTGTATAAATTCCCATGTATCCATATATTTTTAGTATAACATCGCACATGGCCTTGGGCCCCAATGGCTTCCCTTACATAAATGAGTCATCATTTCCCTCATTATGGGTTTTGTAAGCATTTCTCTACCATCAGGTAGAAGCCATTTTCCCTCAGGAGCCTTGGAAGCTCCCAATTTTATTAATTGTTTTTCTTCCTGTGGGCTGAATATTGGAGTAACTGAAGGAGAAGATAAAACAGAAGTGAGATGAAAAATAGATACTTCTGATTGCAAGGTAGCCTTTTTAGCAGCTTCATCTGCTAGCCTATTGTTTTGGGCCTCTATGCTGTGGCCCCGTTGGTGCCCTGGCACATGTACAAGCTATTTCTTCAGATAATAACAAACTTTCTAGAATTTGAATAATTAGTTCTTTGTGTACTAAATTTCTTCTACTATTTATTAGGCCACATTCAGTCCAAATTTTTCCAAAAATGTGGGCAACTCCAAAGGCTTATCTGGAGTCTGTGTAAATTGTTCCCTCTTTTCCCTTTAGAAATTTTAGGGCTTGGTTTAGAGCAAATAGTTCACAAGTCTGAGTAGACCACCCATTGGGTAGCCTTCCTGACTCTATTATTTTTATTGTACCCCATCTATTACAGAATATCCATTATGCCATTTCCCTTGAATAACATGGGAAGATGCATTTATAAAGATCTTAAGGCCTATGAGAAGGGGGTTTATCTAAGGTCTGGCCTGACTTTGTTTTGGTATTCTATTAGATCCATACAGTAATGTTCATTAAAATCAGAGGTTTTTCCCCCAATTAAGAATTTAGCTGGATTTAAACAGTTTTCAGTAGTGAGGGTTAAATCACCCCTTTCCAGGAGAATGGCCTCATAGTGTAGAATTCTGGAGTCACTCATTTCCCCACCTTTTTGTGAAGAATGGTTCTGACTTGATGGGGTGTGCTCATTATTAAGGCCCCTCCAAAGGTTAATTTTTGACTTTCTTCTATCAAAAGGGCAGTGGCAGCCACTGATTGGATATATTCAGGTCATTCCTTGGAGACTGGGTCTAGGAGCTTAGATAAATAGGCTATTGGTTGCTTTTGTTCCCCATGGTCCTGGGTTAGAATTCCCAGAGCTGTTGTTCCCTTATCTACATTAACAAACAAATATAATGGTTTCTCAAATGAGGGTAAAGCTAACACAGTAGCCCTGATGAGGGCTTGTTTAAGGGTATGTAGTGATTGAAATTCCTCAGGCTTCCAAAGGATTGGGTCAGGTTCTCCATCTAAAAGCTTAAGATATAGTTTTTCTAGTCTTAAAGGCATAAAAGTCTATCCATAATATATAGTATCCCATCAGTCCTATGAAACTTTCAGTTTTATAAATTTCTAATTATATTATGTCAGTTATTAGTTACAAGGTGTACCTTTAACATTTCTTGCCCTAAGGCATCATTAGTATTTAACCCAGAATACTTCTTCATTTGTTCCTCTAATCTACTCAAAAATTCTGTTGGCCTTTCATTTTTCTCTTGGCATACTTTAAAAGCTTTGACTAAATTTTGGGACCAAAATTATTTCTTTTATAATTAAGTCTTTGAGGTCTCTCACATGTCCCTTATGTACCTCATTGTTATTATTCCAGTGTGGCTCTTCAACTGGATATTTTACCTCAGTTGGTGGGGCTCCAGATCCAGCTAGATGTTCACATTCTCAGGTCTTCATTGCAGATCACCTAATAATTGCCTTTTCTTCTTTAGAGAATAAAATACTTAAAATAGATGTGAGTTCA